>CAJDSM010028752.1:0-12973 GCA_903981925.1 Ostrea lurida
GCCACAGCCATGTTTGTTTTCATGGTAACTCAGATCAAATGCCTGAAGCATGGCTAAAGACATCTTGACCATGTACTCCTATGTAGATGAAGACTGATTATATCAAAAGTTTCATAAAAATTTTACAATCATCTTGAGGGAGTGAACGTACTCAAAAAAGTTTACTCCAGGCTTGGCCGGACTTCATGATTAATCTCCAATCAATGTCCTCCGACTTTTTTCCCTTAGTTGTTCTACAGTCAACATTTAAAATTCCAGGCCGCCTGGAATGGTAAAATTACAAAGTCGCTATCTCCCTCTATCTTCATTTATAAAAAATAAAGTTTTCCCCCTCAAAGTCATATAGCTCTAGGACATTGTTGCCTGGCACAAGCTAAAAAATTAGTACAAATCTATAATACAACTGCAGTATAGGGCATACAGTGGACAGCTCGTAATCCGACACATTTGGTCCCGCAAAACCTCGTCCGGATAATGAAGACAGTCCGCGATAACTGAACGCTATTTTTGTCTTATAGATAAGTAACCAATATGTTTATTTTTATGATTTTAATTAAATTGTTAATTAAACACGTTTTATTTATGTTATTCATTCATGGTTTAACATGACTGTAACATGCTCTAAAGCACTAAATCGCTTAATGTAAAAAAAACAAATTCATCCAAATTTTCATAGTCCAGTTATAGTCCTAGTAATCTTTCTTTCCCCCTACACTGACGAGTAATTCTTCACTGTCTCTCCTGTGTTGGCGATGGGGCCTATGCGGTTAGGCAAGGACTGCTATTAGTTGACCAAATTTACATTTTATTGCACGAAGTCTGTATATCATATTTAATTGTCCAGCCCATTTCTGGAGACACAACAGTATCCAAACCTTGTTAGATATAATTAACTCTCGCTTTGATCTACCAACGCGCACTAATTATCCGGAGGTGGAATACCTTCAGTCTACCTCGGACGTGCAGTTCATCTAATTGCGAATGCCATGGGAATAATATGTTAGGTTAGCTAGTACCGTGAAGTTCAAAAAACAACCGCGCACAAAATACAAAAGCAGTCCTATTCTCTTCCGGCCTGTTTAAAATGTTTCTCTTGCTAATCCGTCTCTCTCTTCTTTCATCGCTCTCTCTCGTTCGGATTTCTAGAAATGTTTCTCTCTCTCCCTCACGACACAGATAAAACAGATTCCTCTCTTTCAGTGACGGTAATGTTCATCTCTCTCGATTAATCAAACAATCCTGATCTAACTGGTAAATGTGGCTCTCTCTCTCATCTCTCTTTCTGCCTCTTCCAGGATAGAATGTTGTCTTTCTCTCTTCCCGTTTCACAACACAAGAAGGGAAAACAATCTCTCTGTTCCGTTGGTAAAGTTCCTTTGCATAGCTCTCATAATTCAAACAATCCCCTCTCGGCCGGTAAAATGTGCTCTCATCCTCTCCTCTGTCTCTTCTCGTGTGCGTCGTTTTGGAGATTTTACTATAAATAAACAATTGGTAAACGTTAAAAAAAAACACGAGCTATCTTTCGTAACCCTACTTTGTTTAAAATACCGCATTATCACTGAAAGGATAAATCTGTACCAAAGTTACCACTGACTTGGGAATGTATGATATATTTTAACTGTAGTTCAATAAATATACATCTCACCAACACGATGGTAATTGGTACAGATCTTATTTTCAAATGTCAATTGATACGATTGCAAATTCTCGAAAGCACGCATTAACACAATTTTATTTCAAAAACAACCGCGCGTCTCACTTACACCATAGGAGACGCGTTATTTACAGGTAATTACTCGCTTTAATTACAGGACCTCGACTGAATGGCTTATGATTTCTTTGCACATTTACGTCGTGCCTAGCATCGTCGAACACCTTTGAAGAAACAAAAAATGTCGATTAACGTGGAAATTATACAATGCATTTAGCGGCTCTTGTATAAAAACGAGGACCTCCGATCCGAGACCGCGAATTTCCGATTAATGATAATCATTAAGTGTAAATAATTCGGTGTCCCAAGAAAAAATCGATCCGGAAGGGTGAAAGCGTCGGATTAATTGGCGGTCCGGATAAACGAGGGCCCACTGTACATGGAACATGGACATCGGACTAGATAGCCCGGTGGTTAGAGCACGTGACTAGTGATGCAGGGGTCCTGGGTTCAATTCCCGGTCCAGCCACAAATGTTCTCCTCTCTCCTACACTTTATTTGAAATTTTATTATGCTGATAATGTATTTGATACATTATACTACATTTGGTGCCGTGACCAGGATCAAATGTAGTATACAAATACAGAATCAACATAATACAAATATCCAATAAAAGCGTAGGAGGGAGAAAACTTGTGGCTGGACTGGGAATCAAACCCCAGACCCCCACATTACTAGTCGAGTGCTCTAACCACAGAGCTATCCAGGCCCATATCCAGTCCATGTAGCCCTACCATGTAATTACTAAACACTACGTTATGCTAGAATTTAGATCCTTTGACCTTTGTAAATCAACAAATGGAAGAATCTCAGAATTCAGACAGGCACCAAAATTTTTTTTTACAACCAAATTACAATTTCTTACATGTCATATTAGTCTTACCATTTCTCCACAAAGTCAATGAAGAGGTCTGAGAATTTTCCTTTGGGCAGGGTAGGTGGGGGCTATAAACAGTAAAAGATCATATTATTTAAAAATCCTGCTTCATGGTCAACATACAACAATTTATCATCACTAACAATCACTTAAATGAGAGAAAAACAACTTATAATGAATTTTTTATTGTAAAATGATTTTTCCAAATGACAATTACTCTTATCTTACTCTGGTCCAGCTATACATATAATTAAGCTTTCATTACGTTACTACAGAATCTCAAAGTCGCTGGATTCATTTCACATACACTGTACTTAACAATATCAAACCATAATTGGATCTCATGCATATAATATTTTCTTGATCCATGTACCATCTGACTAAGTTTCACTTTAATTCATTATGCTATACATTTGTATATTTTAACGTTTTGTCAAAAAATCCCTATAACACAACACATACTATTGTTTGAAGTGAATATAGGTTTGGTTGGATATTTGGTCAATATAATTAAAAGGTAATACAAAGATGCACTGAGCATGCCCATTTCGCCTGTGGTATATTTTTGGGTGTTTAATTATGAAAAATGCACTTAACAACATGGATAATTCATAACCATACAAAAAGCACATCCACTGAACTCAAAAATAAATAAATAAAAATCATATACCATCAATCAGAGGGTGTATCAAATGATTAAGAAGTGCTCTGTAACTGTTCACACAGTGTGTGATTAGTGGTAATAAATTGTGAAAGAGAAAAAAAAGGAACATATTTTTACACTTTCAGCAATACTTAAGGCCTTATAAACAATTAACCTAACTTCAATAAATGAAATACAAAGAAAATTTTAAATCAAAACAGAGAAAACTGAAAATTCATAGTTTTCCCAGAAAAATTCCTGTCATATTTACAGTGCAATGCAAATAATTATATTCAATTTACCAAATAATTACATGTATTTAAACATGCTAAGAAAAAAAAAAAGAAAACAAAAAAAGAAAAAAAAAGTCAAGGGACATGATTTTCGATTTTTTTTTTTTTGGTATTAACCCCTCCCCCGGGAACAAGAAACTGAATGTAAGGGCTAGTCCATGAGGTTTTATAGGGGTGTACAGCTTATCTTGTGTACCTTATACCAAGAATGTACCAGTCCTGATTAATCATATGTACAGTTCCTAACATATGTCGTTACCAAATCTATAAACTACATTAGTTACAACACGAACAAATCAGAATTTTTAATTGTTCACTACATATCTGTTACGCATCATTTCAAATAGGGCTGTGCGATAATACCGGTATTCCGATATACTGCGATTCGTTAATAAAAAATATTGTATTGCGATATGTTTTTGCAATACCGGTGTATCGGCGAAAATGTTCAGGCTAGCAGTTTATGTTCAGTTTGAGATTCCTCACATTAAATGTTGCGTTTCATATAGCTGAAACATTTCTGTGATTGTTCTAAACACCCAAGATATAGTTTTTCTACTTCCAATAGAGCAATGGAGTTAGCAATCAAGTCTTGTTTTTCATTTTTCATATATTCTGCATAGAAATTAATTTTAAAATCAATGAAATGAGAGAAAAGATTGTAGATATTCTATTTTAAAAATATTGCAATACATATCGCAGTACATTTGAAAATATCGCAATATATCGCGATACGAAAATTTCACCCGATACACAGCCCTAATTTCACACCATTAATCTCCCTACACATACCTCATTTACAATATAATCTAAAAGCTCAAAAATGGCCATAGGACGAGGGCCATCTGTGCCAGGCGGGCCCGGGAAGCTAAAACTATTTCTGTCGGAGCCTAAAATGCATAAAACAAGCACAGAATGATCACACACTTTTATTGTAAGGCATAGTCCACCTCTCTATGTGGCAAGCAAAATAAAACAGTGTTAAAAGCCATGTGGTATGGGATACGAACGACTGGAGAGAGAGACACACACACATAAAGATGTTCACAACATCATGAAGGATGACGGATGTACGATAAATGTATCAACTGTGCTGTACTACAGCGGACAGGGGGAAACAAAATTTTATATACTTATATAATCTTCTCCTTTTTATAACATACACTGTATGAATGATTTTTTTTTCAACAAAAAATTCTCATTGATTGATTATTTGTTTGTTTTTTGCCCCATTGAGAATATTTCACTCATTTTGAGGCATCACCATTGCCAGTGAAGGGCTGCGAATTTAGACCCCATACGCCATTCCAAACACTCATGGTTTTAGCAGTGAGGGTTCTTTAGCGTGCCACACATGCCTGCGACACGGGACCTCTGTTTTTAAGGTCATATCCATAAGACCGTGATTCTCACTTTCTAAATGCCGAGCTCTTGGCGAAGGAACAACCCTACCTATTACAACGTCTTAGGTTTGACGCGGCCGGTCCGAGCAAGGAGCTCGGATTCATGACCTCACCGATCACGAGGCGAGGCTCTCTACACTGAACGCACCACGACTCAGTAAAAAAAATTATATATAATACAAAGTAAACTTTCATAATGTGTCTGGCATTTGTGACGTTTGGGAAAGAATGGATAGGAAACAACCTTACAACTCAAAATATGGCACTGAAAATAAAAAAAACAAAATTAAAAGATATGAAAAATGGAGAAATATAAAAACATAATGAAATGCACACAGTCTTCCAGCAGGCTGCAGCTGGTATAAGCTTTGGTACATATTCTACACTATGTCTCTTGTTTAAAACAGCACGCAGGTCAATATTACTCAACAAGAAAAAGATCAGCATTGTAATTACAATATTCAAATATGAAGATGGTTTCACATGAAGTGATGTGATGGGGAAACCTTTTTTTTTTTTTTTGGTGGTATGAGCTATTTTGAGATAGGGAAACCCCCCTTTTTGGTGGTATGAGCTATTTTTAGATAGGGAATCCCCCTTTTTTTTGGTGGTATGAGCTATTTTGAACAAGAGATCTGCGAGTGTACTGAAGGCAGCATACATGTAGGTTTTAGTGTCGTTCTTATTCGCATGTTACCTCGTTTACAATGTACTCAAGTAGTTCAAAGATGGCCATTGGCAAGGGGCCATCCCCTGTTAGAACCTGAAAATCTCCAGGACAGCCTGAAAATAGCACACTATAATGACACCTGATGGAGGGGACACATCCTAACTGCAAGTCAAAGCTTACTGATCTCAGAAGTCCGATACCAAACTATGGTGCAGCATCAAGTCTTTTCCCAGAGATTTTGGAGAGAGGTGCTGCACTTGTGTTCAGAAAGTTTTAATTAAAATAATTGATTTTTTTAATTAAATACACATTGAATCATAGAAATGTTTACCATCCACTGTCTTTAACCCTGCTTTGTAAACAAAACCATAGGTTTACACACACAAATTCAAATTAAAAATCATAATAGCATGATAATGATTATTTGAATTGCCAATCCTAATTTGATTTCCATTCCTTTTCATAATCTTTCACCTTTTATTTATTTATTTTGTTGTTGTTAAATTGCTTTGTTTGATGTTTGTACTGGCTCCACTTAATATTCCCTGTTGCTAACCTTTCAGGGGTTTGCCTGTCCTCGCTGCTTCTAGATGTTCAGCCATGGCTTCCTCTCCAAATATACTGCCCAGGTCCTCAGGGGAGGGGGGAGGGATGGGGTAGCGGCCGATGGCCATCTCCACTAGGGACAGGCCGAGACTCCAGATGTCTGATTGGACCGAGTAATGAGTGCCCTGTAACCTCTCCGGCTAAGATCAGTCAAACGTTCAACAATCAGGTCAACGTACAACAAGCAGGTCAAACGTATCAACAACATACACATCAGCTGAAATCAGGTCAAACGAATCAACAATCAGGCAAACGTATCAACAACATACACATCAGTAAACCGACCTTGACCTAAAAAGCAACACCAATCATCCTTAAGCCATAATAATTCCTTACGTTTTGTTTCATTTCTAGAACATGGATATTTCTGATATTTGATTATTCACTAGAAAATCAAGGTGTTCATGACACACAAATTAAAGGAGAGTCAGCACTTACCATCCCTTGTTATGTAAACAAGGCTTGTGCCATGTTTTTGTTTATATACAGATTGCCCAATAGAAAATTTCATGTTTAACAGAAAATGAGATGTGTGACAAACACTAGACATCGTTTAAATATGTTCATAACTTGTAATTTGATAAATCTGCATTAAACAAAACTTTTACTGGGCTATTTAATCTATGGAAACAAAAATATGGCACAAACATTCGTCCCGGCGAGCTAAAAATCTATCACTTACCATTCAAAACTTAGAGCCAATGTTAAAGTTTTTGAGAAGTAGATCAAACTTCATGGTCAAGGTCACGAGGTAAAAAATGTTGGTACCAGTAGAAAGGGCTTGTCATAAGGAGCACCCATGTGCAATATGAAAGGCCCATCACTTGCCATTTAAAAGTTATGGCCAATGTTAAAGTTTTTGAAAAGTTGGTCAAACTTCAAGGTCAGGAGGTCCAAAGTTTTGGTACCAGTAGAAAGGGCTTGTCATAAGGAGCACCCATGTGCAATATGAAAGGCCCATCACTTGCCATTTAAAAGTTATGGCCAATGTTAAAGTTTTTGAAAAGTTGGTCAAACTTCAAGGTCAGGAGGTCAAAAGTTTTGGGACCAGTAGAAAGGGCTTGTCATAAGGAACACACATGTGTAATATCAAAGTTCCATCACTTGCCATTCAAAAGTTATGGCCAATGTTAAAGTTTTTGCGGACAGACAAACAGACGAACAGACAAACGGACAGACCAAAAACTGTATTGTATGCCCCCGAATCTTCTTGCCTCCGAATCTTCATAAAAAAAATCGAACTGTTGACAGAAAATCTCTTTTCCTTGGTACCTGAGTAGATACATACTGACATATAGGACCGAGTTCCTACGAAGGAGTTCGCCATGGAATCAATTAGCTGACCACTAACTCCAAAATCACAGATCTTTATTTCTCCTCGAGAATTCACCAATATGTTGGAAGGTTTGACATCTACAATAAAAACAAGGCATACATGTTATTAACATCCCATTAACTTAAAGATGCTTAACTTGTTCCAATTTAGTTTTGTTCAGGCCTGCTGATGAAAATAAATTAAAAAAAAAATTTTTTTTAAAAAAGTCGATTGACTTTTTACATGGACTGATCAAAAATCAATGAGCGAATCACAGAAAAATGCAATTGACATTTAGATGGAGTGTTTGGTATCAAAATATAACAGCATGGTTTGAAAATGGAATGATTAGGCACCCTCTTACATCTTTGTTTACGAGCCAGTAATAGAGATGTGTGAAGAAAGTCAATAGTAATAACGAGGTTGCGCACCTGACGAGTGTTGTTAGTAAGAGGTTCGCTGACATTTTCGTAGTTTAACGAGGTTCGCCCTGACATTGTAGTTAACGGGTTGCACTGACAATTGTGAGTTAAACAGAGAGCGTTCACACCTGAATTGTGTAGTTAACGAGGGTTCGCACCTGACATTTGTAGTTAACGAGGTTCGCACCTGACATTTGTAGTTAACGAGGTTCGCACCTGACATTTGTAGTTAACGAGGTTTTCGCACCTTACATTTGTAGTTAACGAGTTCGCACCTGACATTTGTAGTTAGACGGGTTCGCACCTGACATTTGTAGTTAAGGAGGTTCCACCTGACATTTGTAGTTAACGGTTCGACCTGACTTTGTAGTTAACGAGGTTCGCACTGACATTGTAGTTAACGAGGTTCGCACCTGACAATTGTAGTTACGGAGGTTGCCCCGTGACATTGTTCAGTTAACGAGGTTCGCACCTCACACTTGTAGTTAAGTTAATGTTTTGAGAAGTTCTACATTAAAGGGAATTGGAAAATCAAAAAGAACTAGAAATACTGGAGTAAATCTCACAAAGGATACCCCCCCCCCCCCAACACCCACATATTTTCACTTGAGTCACTGAAGCTTGAACATAGAAGACACAATTCCATGTTAAAAAACCTATAAGTTTGATATTGAGATCAAGGTTATACAGAGGTCATGCCAAATATGGTATGCCTACCTTAAAGAAGAAAGAAGTTATGGCCCGGACACGAATATGCACAGACAGACGGACAAACAAGCAGACAGACAGTGATTCCTATATACCCCCCCCCACCCAACTTTGTTTACAGGGGCTATAACAATGAAGTCAATGGTATAAATCTATAGTGTTTTTAAACATAACCTATTTGCACTTGAAATATACTCAAAATTTATTCATTCAGGAGCTAACTTCCTTACTGACTGAAAGAAAAAAGAGGCCCACCTGAGTGACCTTAGCCCTGCCATTGTTAAGCTTCCATGTAAATTTCAACCTTTCTGGCCCAGTGGTCCCTGAGAAGATTTTTGAATGACCTCATTCTATTTCTGCTATTTCATGATTATTTATCTCATCCCTATAAAAGGGAAATGACCTTTCACTTGAACAAATATGAACCTTCAAACATGGAATTCGTACCAAAGTTTGACTGAAATTGTCCAAGTGGTTCTGGAGATTTTCCTATATACATGTATCAATATGAAAACTGCAGCTCCTCCCTACCCATGGGACCCATGATTTGAACAAACTCTAACAAACTCTAATCTACTTTACATCAGGTAAATCTCCACTCTTATGGCCCAGTGATTCTTGTGAAGTTTTCATGCAAAGCTTTGATCACCTATTGTGACCCAATCCTACTCTTGAGAGTCTATACACAACATCAGGAAGCTTTCAAGTAAATGTCAGCCTTTGTGGCCCAGAGGTTCTTTTCAATGACTCCACCATATTTTTGCATTTTTGTGATTATCTCCCCTTTGAAGGAGGCCTGCATGGTCATATGAATAATCTTAAATCCGCATCACCCAAGAATGATTTGTACCAAGTTTAGTGGTTCTAGAGAAGAAGTCGAAAATGTGAAAAGTTTACAACGACAGACAATGGACAAAATTTGATTACTGGTAGGTACAAAAGCTCACTTGAGCCTTTGGTTCAGGTGAGCTAAAAATTCTTTAATAGGGGCAGGCTTCAAAGACAAAATTAATGAAATTAATAAATTTCAACATTGTTAATGATAATTATAGGTTCAAAATGAAAATATGAGACATTCATATATATCAAAATACAAATGTATGTATGACAGAAAATTACAGAAGAAACTTGATTTCATGATGTTGCTTTCTCCAAAAATTGGGCACCGCCAAGCCGGTACAAGACCTGCATATCATTGACCCAGGGGCCCTAACTCCTTATAAAAGACATCGGACAGCACCCCTTGCAAATATGCACTCTCCTACATTGTGTTTCATCCAAATCCCCCAAAGGGTTTAGAAAGAGTTGCGATGATAAAGTATTTTGCATAGAAAATCCTAAGTCTAAGGGCCCTAACTCCTTTAAAAGACATTGGACAGCACTCCCCTTGCAATATGCACATCTCCACATTGTGATCTTTTATTGTACCGTACCAAGTTTCATTCAAATCCCCCAAGGGCTTAGGAGGAGTTGCGAAGACAAAGTATTTTGCATAGAAAATCCTAAGTCCAAGGGCCCTAACTCCTTCAAAAAACATTGGACAGCACTCCCTTTGCAATATGCACATCTTCAAATTGTGATCTTTCTTTGTACCAAGTTTCATCCAAATCCCCCCCAAGGGTTTAGGAGGCGTTGAAAACACAAAGTGAAAGGGACAGAAGGACAGACAGACGGACGACAGTGGTATAGCATAATACGCCTGCTTTTTATGCGGGCGTATAAAAAATTGATCTCCCCTATAGGTCTTTTCTTACTCTGAATTGATCCCTACTTCCATATTTAGAACAGCTTTTTTTAGATTCAGAACAGCTACTTTCAGATTTAGAACTGCTAAAATCAATAGCTTTATTAGCTTTACTTTGATGAGTGCAGAAGACCAGTTTAATACAACACGGCTCTCCTAGATCAATTAAAAAACCTACCTCTGTGCATGATCTGATGTTTCTCTCGAAGGTAACTTAATCCTTTTAAAACCTGCAAAATAGATAAGAAACTATCAAATATCAGACCCAGTAAATAAAATTTACTAACAAAAGCTGCATTTCTATTCTCTTAACAACCAAGTTTTTTTTTCTTTGCGCAGTGATTTTTATTCAATATTCTTCTCGAGCTGCTTGGCTCTGTTTTCTTTGTGCAGTGATTTTTATTCAATATTCCTTCCCGACGCTTGGCTGCTGTTTCTTTGTGAAATGATTTTTTATTCAATATTCCTTCCCGAGCTGCTTGGCTCTGTTTTCTTTGCGCAGTGATTTTTATTCAATATTCCCTTCCCGAGCTGCTTGGCCTTCTGTTGTGTAATTGCTACTCACCGCAACGGTTAATTTTCCTAAGATTGGTTCCGGAATCCTACCAGCTTTCTTAAGTATCAGATCCAATGACCCACCATCCTACAAGTAAACTCACAGAATAACAATCTACACTGAAGCTGTCTATTGCTGCAAGGATATTAAAAATTTCTGTCTCATTAAACCTGGCAATAGTCTAGATTACCATCATTATAAGGCCCGGGATAATGGACATCAAAAGTGGGTTTTATTTCAATATATGCATTAAAGGAATGACTAGTATTCTTGAAAGCCACAAATTATATCTGCATGTTTTAAGAACTGCCTGTGACACCAATAATTCAATAACTTACTAGTAATACATATAATATTTTCACAAAAGAAACATTATCAAAGGCTCCTTGACACCAATAATTCAATAACTTACTTGTAATACATATAATATTTTCACAAAAGAAACATTATCAAAGGCTACTTTGAGTCCTTTTTACTTTACTTTACTTTATTGATAATAAAACTGGTTCCTTTTGAGTCGGTTTTACTTTATTTTATAGATAATGAAACTGGTTCCTTTGAGATGATTTTACTTTACTTTATTGATAATAACACTGGTTCCTTTTGAGTCGGTTTTACTTTATTTTATAGATAATGAAACTGGTTCCTTTTAAGTTGGTTTTAATTTACTTTATAGATAATAAAACTGGTTCCTTTTGAGTCAGTTTTACTTTACTTTATAGATAATGAAACTGGTTCCTTTGAGTCAGTTTTACTTTACTTTATTGGTAATGAAACTTCTCTTGTACTAGAAACTTGTCTGCAACATCATGGCCATGCATGTGCCCAGGAATTGTTCTTCTAACAATGCTTTGCACTTGTTTATGAGAATTGTACCCGAGAATATTGGGTTTCTTGAACAATGATTTGTGCTTTAATAGCGAATTCTCAAAACAATATTTTGTTCTTTTCAAGGTTTTACTTCAATGTACAATATTTGTATGTATAACATATATAAGAATACTTGTTGTGTTTGTATACATGCTATGTTCTCTAAAGAAAAGAATTCTTTTCCAAAATTAAGAAAACTTGAACTCTGGGATACAGTCACCTAGGTTTGAAATTAAAAAGATGAATTTAATTCAAAAAAAAAAATGAAACTCAATGGATGAAAAAAGTACAAGGCATTATACAATGTCTTTTGAGAGATTACCGCCCCACTCCTCTCCCATACGTATAACCAGGACTAACTTTATTTGTACATATGTATAAGTACATTACACAACACGACCTACCATGTACTCCATGCAGATACTAATTTCTCCTTCGCTGTAGAAAAGCCACCATAGAAGGCCTACTATAAATGGAGAGTTACACTCATGGAAGCACTTTAAGTTCTCGGATTATCTGCTTGCGAACAGCCGGCTTGATTTCTAAATGAATAGCTGAAACAGAAAAAAACAAACTCAGATATTTCTTTCCTGAATTCAGATAATATGAAGATACAATGCCACCAACCTACACAGGTATATTATATATACTGATATATGCAAAAGCTCACAACTCTACTCAAATGGAGCACTTAGTACTAAATCATACTAATAGTACATAGAGTACATTACTGAACTGAAATACTATTCTAAGATATATCTTCGATATATGCACATTGGGTTTTTTTTTTAACTTTTATTTGGCCAGAACAATGTATTAACATGTACATATACAAGTACCATTATACAGAACGTTGTACTGTTAACTTAAAGTTGTTCTCTCAACAATTTTATATTATGCAATATTATTGAATTATAAATACAATCTGATTAAAATCATTATTATATGGACAGTCACTAATAGGATGATTAAAAGTCCTCTTGATTAATTAATCGCTCATTATATGGACAGTCGCTCACGGGAGCAATTGCCTGTATGATGAGTGAAGCAAGAGATTTGATTTTAATCAGACTGTGAATTGAAGAATAAATATGCAAATTTAAGGAAAACTTTTGAGGATCCAGCAGGAGAGAGAGAGAGAGAGAGAGAGAG
>CAJDSM010028756.1:0-14529 GCA_903981925.1 Ostrea lurida
AAACTTTGTTCACATGGGGGGTGGGGATGTAAAAGGTAATACACATATCCATTGTAGATAAGAGAAGCATCTGTTTAAGTAACTGATGGAGAAGACTTGTTGTGTCTCTGAGTTCTTATTCAATTTTATCTGTGACGATGAGACACATCTCTGAATAATTCATCTAATGCTGGTCGTACATCTTGGAAATTTTCCCCTGATATCAGGACACATGAGAGTGCGCAAGTGTCCGTTCTGTTATTATTGACACCAAAACATCTCCAAGATAGTGACGACTCAGCTGTGTTCTATTATTCATGTGTATCAGTAACTTACAGAGACTTATTCAACCAAGTACGATGTGACCATCCAATATACCAATACACTATTATGGGTTATATCTTTTGTTCCATGGACAAACCAACATCTGTCACACTACCCTTGAGACAAATTTGAAATGGGTGTATATGTTTTTGTAGAGATGAGTAGAGAAGCATGTCAATACAAATACAAGGTCTATACTTTTCAAAAGGTGGTAAATTAATTTATGCATTTGTGACAGTCTCCATTCCCAATTCCATTTGATCCACCACAGGATATGTTGAATATTCATGATCACCCTAATATCATCAAGAGGTTGACACATGTATCTGTCATCTTTATGTTCAGTTGTGTGAATAATAACTATAGAGAGTAAGCATACTTTTTGATCTCAGCCTTAGTGTCATGTTCAAGCTCCAGTAGAACCACATAAACACATACAGGTACCTCATATCAATGATTGGTACAAAGAATTTACATAGTTTCATATTCTGAGTGACCTTGACCTTTCCAAAATGACCTTGAGTGACCTTTGCCTGAAAGCCATTTGACTGTTACTTTTTTGTGTGATATATGATCAATACTTTCTTAAAAAGTGTTCAACGAAAAAGCATTTTCCTTTTGTAACATATATATTCTGAGCGATCTTGACCTTTCCAAAATGACCTTGAGCGGTCTTTGCCTGAATTTTTTGCCATTTGCCTGTCACTTATTTGTGTGATCTAGCTATCATTAATACTTGTTCAAAAACTGTTGAAATAAGAAACCTTTTCCTGATATAAGGACATGTTTTCAGTGACCAAAAGAATATTAATATTATTCTGCTATCAATTATGATCAATTTAAGATGAAAGGTTTAGGAAATGCCAAGCATTTTTCATATCAAAAACTGTTGAAATAAGAAACATCTATATGTTGTCTCAAGGAACATTTGTGTTCAATTATATCAATTTCTGATGAAACGTTTAAAATATATATACATGTATGAGCTTGCTGGTCAGGTGGACGGCAATACTAAGCTTAAGATTTTAGGAGCTACATACGTCTCCTATGCTGGCATTGGGCAATTATTTTAACTGTTAAAACTTGCCAATGAGAGACAAATCCATGATTTAAGAGTTTTTAAACTCAGAAGCTGGGAATGGGCCATTAATTTTAATTAACTCATAAAACTTGTTTAACGTTACAGTGGACCAGTACGTGACACATCCATGGATTTAGAGATTTTTCCTAGTTGAAGCATACCTCACAGGCTATTCTGTAGAGCAAATTCACAGGCTATGGGCTGCCCTAATTCTTTAGTAGCCGCAAAGTCTGATTTTGACAATGTTTTTTAAAAAACTCAAACCTTCAAATTATAGCATGCATGGACAGAAGAAGAACAGACATGATATGGCAACTAAATGCTCCTCCAAAATGCTTTGGGAAGCATAGACAGTTAAACACTTTCAGGTACCACCTTATAACCCCTGTGCTGTTACCTATAGATCTGGACTAATATCATATATCCTTTGAAATCAATATTATTTTGCAAAGACTTGTACCTTAATTATTAGAAGGAAAGGAAAATCTTTCAAAGAACCAGGTATCAAACCTGAGACCTTTGTATTACATGTCCTAGTTAGGTGATCTAACCATGAGCTATCCAGGACGATATAATAACATATTAGGTAATTATTACTATGATATATGATGTTAAACCTGTTTCAGAAATCATACTATCGAGAGCTCTTCATATCGAGGAGATGCAAATATGATTTTAGAGAAAACATCAGTAATGTTGCATTAGTTACAAACAATTGAAAAACATCCAGTATCAGTTTATGCAGAAATGAAAATGTATGCTATAAATCACAATAAATGTAAATTTGCTACATACCCATTATTGTCTCTCAGCAGAGAATTTTTTTTAAAATAGGATGTTAAAAACAACAAACGAACATAAAACCTATCCTTTACTGAACAAAGACATATCTACTGGACCCTGTTAGGGATTCAGGAGAACTTTATTACAATTGATCTCCATTTTTTTAACTGATATGCAAACAAGATGTGTTTATAAAACACTGCATGCCTCTAGCGACAGCACGGTCTGTGAAAGCCAACACCATATAGTTAAGCAATAAGAAAAATCCTGTCACATTTACACCAAGATATAAACACCAACGACATATCAGCACCCCCTCACTTAAATACTGATCAAAAGATATCAGCAATATTTACGCTTATAATAAGTAGATCAATATCAAATATGGTACTAAAGGAGAGACCAGGGCTGTGTTCAAGATCATAGCCTAAGATATCTAGTGTACTTGATCGCACTGTATGAATTAACGCTCGTTATCACTAAATAGGGCTATAGCCTAGCATGCCAGGCCATTCAAGATTGTAGCGCTATCGAGTACTATACATGCAGCCACTATAATCCTGAACACAGCCCACACAGATTATACAGCTACTCACTATATCAAAGGGCACTAACTTTAAAGTATAAATGTTCACATTTTTTAAACATTGGATCAAAGGTCAATGTAAAGGTCAAAAGGTCATTATACAGGGCATCATCAAAATGGCCTTGCTACACTGCTCAAGCTCTAATTTTAGAAGGCAACCAGTAAAAGTAGGGGTTTATTCAATTTCTTTATAAATGGGGAAACAGTTGATGTTAAAGTGCTAATTGCCATGAAGATGATGCCTCAGTAATTAAAACCATCAAAAGAAAAAAAAAAAGTGTTGTCTTCTGACAGAATTCTTCTACTCCAAGGGCATTAAATTTTAACAATTAATACATAACCTCTGTAGTATGGAACTTACAAGTATCATGTACAGTCTTATGAATTTAGCTTCTTATAACTATTTCTGACACATTTTAATGAAATAAATTTTTTCGAAGTTTACCAAAATATTGAATTCAAAGGTTGATATTGGTAAATATGAGCCTACTTCTTTCTGCTGACCTAAATCCTTACTTTCTTTCTTCTTCTTCTTACGTGACCTATTGGTCAATGTGTGGTGTCCGTCTGCTTCATCACGCTTCACCTCATTGGTCTCCTGGGATTCCTCCAGGGTTCCGTAACTCTCTATTTCCTGTTTATTTGCTGACAGAGTCTCAGAATACGACTGGGATTTCTGTACACAACAACATAACCAGGAAGTTCTGCCATGTCTTCCTCCTCCGCCGGCATCTAAGCCGTCCAGCTTCTTACTGAACATCTTCACACAGGAATATAGCAGTAAGCCTGTATCACTTTACACATCACAAGCTGGGCTTACCAGCATATAGAAATCTCTCTGGACTAGAAGTGAGTAGAGCACACTGATACATCACAACAATACCCCAAACTAAGGTACGGAGAGCTCGACTAAGGTAGTACCGTGAGCTCAGCTATCACAAGATGTTGACTAACATATNCCCAAACTAAGGTACGGAGAGCTCGACTAAGCTATCACAAGATGTTGACTAACATACAACTAACAGCCTCAGCAATATCTGTTTAACACACTGATCCATTAAGAGGGCTAATCCACTGCTGTCATTGGAAACATTAGAGCTTTGCTGATGATAAAAATATCCATGTTTGGAGCTTAATTCAAATTTTATTATCTGTTCTGTAATGTTTTAGTGAGCTAAAAAAGCCAGCAGTGCATGAAGAAGGAGATTGGATGTAATATTTGCCTGAATTTTTAAGAGAGTTCATGCCACACCACCATTATCTGCACAATGCTGCCGAGAAGTGCTTAGTTTATGAATACATCAAACATCATAACTACATGAATTTCAACTGTCATCAAAGGCTGTAACAATCTCATGTAACATATGTCAAACGACACTGTCCTAGCCGTCTTTTGGATGTTATTTCTCCACAACAAAAATACAATGCCTCTTTACAATTTCACAGTCGCAACAATCCCATCAAAGTCAAATGTAATAACAAACACATATAACACAAAACAATTGTAAGACTCTCTGTTAAATTCTCCTCAACAATCGACACAAAAAGTACATTGTTAAATCACACGATTGCCTACATCAATGGCAAGCAACTGCCAAAAATACACAGGTTTAAACTTCCCATTGTATACATTATTGGGTTAAATATCCTCTACCTAAACAGCCATACCGATTAGTGAACTCTGTAGAATACATATTTAAAAAAACAGTTATCCAAAGTTTTCCCCGCAAAAATAATACACATTTGGCCTGAAGTCGTTTGTAATGAGCATAATTACTTCCACTAAACACCGGAACACAGGTTAACAACTGTCAGGAATTCTGTTACAGATATGATTACACACAAAAGTATCCATGATCCGAACCATAAAACATTAATGTCCACCTATTTTCCAACTCTTTGTACATTTTCTTGCTTCCGGCCATGCATGCTAAAGTTCATTCACAGCAAACTGACACTCAATAGTCGAGTTCTCTTTACTCGACTGTACACAAAAATCCTGCAAGTCCCAAGACACCTGTAATGACAGCATCTATCGCAGAGAAAATTCTGGTTAATGATATAGACGTAACTTCCACACTCTCCTCTGAGATAAGTTACTGGTTCCCGATTGGTAAAAGACAACAGATACGGAGATAGTCCATAATCAATAAAGCCTGTAAAGTTTCACGGCCTCCCAAAGCTGACAGCAATTATAGTCATTAGATGGTTACAATAGCTATAGTACTCTAACAGGGAATATTTCTTTTTATTCCTACCTTAATTCATCAGCCAACTTTTAAAGACATATTGAATCAAGCTGGGAATATAAAATATTCATTACAAATAATGAAATTAATATTTCAACAGTCAGGCCGTGAAACATATTAAAATATTAATATTTCAATTAGATACCCAGATAATTAGTGGCTGCATCTGAAGCAATTATAACATCTGAAGTATTCAAACCTTATGATATAATGAGGGTCATTCAGTATTTATAAAATTCAATACCTACATTATTACAGTCAAACATCGTTATCTCGAACTCAATGGAACCGAGAAAAATATTCGAGATATCCGAAGATTCGAGATATCAAGGGTAATAAATTACTTACAAAATTTACGTGGCTGGAACTTCCAAATAAATTTGACATATCCATGGTATTCGAGATATCAGTGTTCGAGTTAACGAGGTTCGACTGTATTTTCACTCATTACTTGTTTGAAGAGCTTTGTTAACACCAATTACACACCTTCCTTTATCAGTACTAAAATAACTATTTACATTCACATGACTTCTCTCTTATATTTCCTTTGAAATTGACATTGGTTTCATCTGACATAATGAAATCTGTTTGTTGCAAACTAGTTCTATCATTTTGGGTGGGTTTTTTTTAGAACCACCTGTCTACATATAATCATTACCAAATCAATATCAGGAGTGTAATTGTCAAGGCATAAGCAAAAGCNGTTTGTTGCAAACTAGTTCTATCATTTTGGGGTTTTTTTTTAAGAACCACCTGCCTGCATATAATCATTACCAAATTAATATGGAGTGTAATTGTCAAGGCATAAGCAAAAGTTGTTTCATTTAAAGAAACAAAATGGTCAACAATATAGTACAATGTATTTCATTGTGTGTTAACCCTAATTATAATTTATGAATAAAAATACAAACAATAAAATGTCTTTCTTTGTTGTTTATCGGGTGATGAAGATATAGTAATCATTGAAAACAAAAATTTCATAACCCGCTTAAGTGAGTAATGAGTTTTTTCTGCATCGCTGCATGGCAACCCGATAAGTATTTAAATGGATTACCTTGCTGTCTTATGTATGGATCTGGTGTGATTACTTTCATCAGCTATGCAGTGTATTGATCGATCTCTCCAAAGTTAATTATCGAAGTATATATTCAAAAGAAAACCACTTTTGTAAAAAATCAAAATTTACAATACTGTTTTCTATTCCAATTCAATAAAATGTGTGTGTGCGTGTGTGTGTGTGTGGTGGGGGGGGGGGGTGTCTCCAATTGAAGGAAGAATTCAGCAGTTTTGCCAATGGTTTCAAAAAATCTCTGATTGGAAAAAGATAACAGGTGAATATTCAACTCACTATGCAATTATTTTTGCAGACATTTCTGACTTGGTTTTATATGAATTACCCTGTGGTACAGAAAGTCAGAATGACAGAATCAGGAATGTTTGTATGCATCCATAGAGGCAACATATAGGGCAATTAGTTTTATTCCTTCTTAATGTTCACAGTAACTCAGGAACACTCTGGCCATAACTGCATATCAAACTACATCCAGAAAATAATAGGTCACATGCAGCATCCATCGTATACAATCCATCCATAAGAGACCCCAATTAATCCATGCATTTAGAATAAGCACGTGGTTCACATAAACTAGTTTCTTGAATTTGAGACATCTTCATTGTCAATATATTTGACACAAAGACTCAACATGGCACAATTATTTTAAACTTTGAAATGGACCATCAAAAGGAATTTAACCTATAGTAACTGTCCACAAAACCAGCAACATACACAATTAAGACAACCTAATAAAGGTTTAAAATCATTATAATTAGTTGTCAGTGATAATTTCTCCAGTTGGTTTTCTCAATGCATTTAACTGCGTCCTCAATACAGTCCAGCTTTATCATCCAGGTTTCAAATTTTAAAGACAAACTGTCCTTGACACAGCTGGTCCTACAAAGGTTGTTGATACAGAAAACTACATTTATTGCACGTAAAGCTCACTAGAAGGCGACAGTTGTGTAACCGAAACTATTATGCAACACAACCCTCTGGGAAGAGAATGGTACAAACACAGAAACAAACAGTAAATATCACACTATTTACAGGATTACATGTATTGAACTTTCACGATATGGGCTGGCAGACAGCTGTATTACTTTTTAAGCTGCAGGCAAATAGATTATAAAAGCTTCCAATCAAGTATATCCAACAGCAATGGTCGCAGTAAACTGATTTTGTTTGAATTCAAACTGAAATTTGTATATCATCCAGTAAAATAACAATGGTCTTTATTCATCCTTTCAGAATTGTCTCAGGTTTATTGATAAACCTTTAATGTTCAATAATCCCTGGCCTTAGGACAACGTATTACAATCCACTGTTTAGGTAGGTCCTGGATATAAAACATGCTAAATGTTTAGTGCACTACAGCGTTCAAACTAAGAAACTCTCTTCCTAAAGTCGCCCTGTTTCTTCAATCTTGTACTATACATAAGGCCCTAAATCACATGTGTCACTTCAGAAGCTGTTCGCTAGCTAGCATTTATTACGCATCAAAGATTTTAATTCCAGAACTTCATAGACTCCATTGCATACTCATCGTAGCCTTCATAGTGTCATCATATGATGTGATATGCCAAATATCTATTCATATCAGCTTCATAGTATTGCTTCCATGTTTGTTTTTTTGAAACAGCGTCATTATTCAACAACAAAAAAATGAACAATAAGCAGGCATTGAGAAAACTTGTTTGATCAAAAAAATGTTTGTGGTACTTTCCAAGCAATTATTTATGTACAGGTTTTTTATGAAATACTAGGTACATGATGGTGACCCTGTGTTCCAGACACTATGGGTAATTCCTCACCAATTTTCAGTAGATCCGAAAAGCAAGTTACACCAATTTCATGTAATAATTGGTGCAAGCTTCGCTCACTGTTACTGTATTGTTGAAAATCACATGTAATGAATATTTCATGGTGAGTTGACCAATGTTAGTACATGTAATTTGTCTGCTCACCAGGTGGCACTTACACTTCCATGAATTTCAAACTTCATCATTTGAATTTCTACGTTCTAAATGCCTGGTAGCAATACACACTAACTTACCTAGATCGTTCTTCTTTTGCTTTTCTTGGGATTATTTCCAGACATGGAAATCCTCCACTAGGTTGAGAAACCAAAGAACTTGTTGATGTAGCAGAAAAGATGACCAACAACACCAGGAAAGGGACGACTGCTCCCAAGAGGCTAATGCCTCTGGCTGGGACGGAAATGTACCATACAGAGTTAATAAAGATAGACACAGAACATTACAATTCATGGTACATATGATAATACAATACCTGATTCATGTATTAATGCTAATAAGCACCCCAACTGTGAAATGAGGTATTAAGATAACCTGACTCAAGCAAACCATCAATATCAAATTTCCAAAATCATTTTCAGTGCATGTGCTTAATAAATTATCATGAAAAAATACAAATAATTATATATCCACTCCTACTTCATAAGACCTTATTTGGAATACAATGATGTATCTACATGTATATATATTCGCAACACACATCTTTCATGAATCATTATTCATTGCTTATAATAAGTCTTCTTTGTTCCAGAGTTTCTTCATATGAACTAAATTTCCTGAATGGCTCATCTCGCAAAAATACATGCAAGTTATGTTCCTGCAAATAAAATGTGATTTACAGTGTGCATCGTATTCTTTGAAATTTGGGGGGTTTTTTGTTGTTGTTTTTACATGAAATTTAAGTGTTTCAATTCCATAAGATTTCATAAAACTATTTGATAGACATGATAATTTCATGGTAATCTTTCAAGTAAATCAGCAAATGTACAACAATAGCAAAGACAGAGCCACACACAATGGAGGAGCTAAGGGTCGACACTTATGAGGTAAAGACATTTACATGGGTGAATATGGTACATCAAAGGGAGGTCACCACGAAGTTCAACTGCACTCATGCAGGCAAGACATTATTAGAAAATGGCATTACTCTCAAAATTAATTATTTATTACTAAAGGAATATTGAGCAATTTAATCAGAGAATAATATTAGTGTTCCAATATTCCTTCAGTGATAAATATGCATGTGAAGTCCTTCAAATTGATACCAAGATTTCAGCGACTGATGAAATATCATCTGTTTCTATAATGGGTTGGGTGTACTTTAAATTATTTCTATGTACATCAGAAATGACTAAACATATTTTTCCATATACCTGTATATGATCAACAAATGAAAAGCCCAACAGCAATTTTACGAAGGATCTATTTTGCTCTAGAATGAATCGGCTGATTATCTAACCCTATCATTTACTGGATATAGATTCTATAGAATTCGAGGCAAAAAACATGTTGTAAAATCCTAAAATCAATCTGTGCAGCTCTAGGCTGTTGTAAGTTCCTAATGCATATGATTCAAGCACCTGAGTAGTCTATCAAATGCATGGGTTCTCAATATTTGACTATGTTGTCTTTCAATGTAACCCACTTAATTTTCCAAAATTATGCAACTGCATGATGCTCAACACAACACAAATGGACAACTACAAGCAGGTATTGTCACAATTTGCAGTTGCAAGAGATTTCAATGTTGCACAATTAAAGCACCATATCTTGCCTTTGGAGTAGATATCAATATCATGGTTCAACAAATGATCATCATAGAGCAGGTAGACCATGCATGACCTCAGCAACATAGGATCACTTTTCTGATTGCAGTTTCATCAATGATTCACAACTGCATCATCTACAGCATCTGTCCTTTTTCGAATTTGCAGAAAATCAGACTGTTCGCAGTGGACTATGGAATGCTGGAACTAGAACTGCAGACCTTTTTGTAGCCTTGTTCCGACTCGGCAACATTGCCGGAACCGACTTCATTGATCTCACTCACAGAGCATGGGCACAGTAATGATGGTGGATCTGACAGCTTGGTTCAACGATAAATCTCAATTTTAACTTCAGAGGCCTGGTGGAGAGTGTAGAAGTGCCAAAATGAACATTTTGCGCAAAATTGCATCGAAGAGGGTGACTTGCTTTGAGGGAGTAGTGTTATTATGTGGACAGCAATATCTCATACAGCCAAAACAGCATTGGTTCACATACAAGGGACTTTGACGACTCAATGGTATATTGATGAAGTTATACAGCCACACAGTGTTCCAATAATGCAGCATTCCATGGCAGTAGTCCATCATGACAATGCCAGACCATGGCCACACTCGTCTGACACATGATGTTCTGCAAAGACACACCCTATCCAGACTCTTCCTTGGCCATCCAAATCACCAGATGTGAACCCTACCGAACATACAATTGGACAAACTAGACAGGAGCATCCTCCCAAGACAATCAGAGCCTTAGATTCCACAACAACTGAACCAATAGCTCTGTACAGGTAGTTAGGGTACAACAACATCCCCATTAAGAATGTTTTTTTGAGCGACTTTAATGAATTGCATCCATGGGTAGGTGTTGTTAGGCAGTCACTAGTGCTTGGAGAAGAGGGAACACGCTAGATATTGAACTTGGCCGTGTGACCTTGAACTGTTAATGACTGTAATTATCATTAGTGGTTGTGATACTTTGATCATTAACCCAGCATTTACATCTGAATTAGTATTATCAATAAGCCAATTAATAAGTGCTTCTCATGTCTTCTTTGTTTATCAATATAAGTGAGATAGCTCAATATGGAACTTTAAGCCCTAGCTGTTTCATTCATCAAAAATACTTTATCTCTTGCATAATATACAAAAACCTCTTTTGACTAGAATAAAATTTGACATATAACCGAAATTATAGCTCATAATGGGATGCTATACCTTATTCCATTGATTAAAAATGCTCAATAGAATGCATTTAAATAATTAAATGTCAAACCAACATAGCTAAATACACAATTCATGAATTATCAAACCCTCAAATGGTGTCCCCTCCGGATCTCCTACACTGGCCGACAAATACATCGAAGCAGCTAGCAAACGACACACAGGGGTTCTACATACAACACATAGCTCTTACATGCTGACTAAAGAAAATACAATCTGTTCACAAGGGTTTTTTTTATGATATGAGGACATATGAATAAGAAAGTGATTGTAAATGACAGCCAGACTGAAAATATCGGCCCACAACAAACAGACTCCGAGTTAACGACTGCCCTGGGACGCAGATGTCCAAATTTCAATGGCTCCCATTGATCTCCTGCACGGCGGCAAATGACAAAACTCAAATCATTGTCTTTTCAGATGGTCTATATTCAATCACCGTATCTCACATGACACCACAGGATAAAAATCTGCCATGGGATTTTCTAAATAAATCCAATTCATTATCATGGCAAGTGGATTTTGATGTGATATTGCATAATTCATCTTCAATTCATGAAGCGATATTATATAAATAGGAATGGGAAAGTGGGTGGCAGGAAACACCAAATCTCCCATATATTGATTTATCCACTCATTACAATTAATATATAGTTAAAATCTTCAATTTATAATAGTTATTTCACAAATAAATACATGCAAACTATACTACACAATATTTACCATTGGAATTGTTTTGCCCATAAAATTCATTGGAAAACATTGAATCCCTCTTCATTTTGTCTTCTCAATCATGAATTGCCACATGTAGATCACATTTAAATGCATGCAATTGAAAGCTGCTGACTTGAAACTGTTACTAAGGCATTTAAACGTCAACATTTCCTTTTAGGAGACAACAAAATCCCTTAAGAGATTTTTCATTCGAAGTTTGCACTGGAAACATGCAACACGGAAGCCAGTGTTAATTATAACACAACAAATGATGCCAGCAGTTTTGAAAATTTAAATGTCATTGAAAAGGTTAATGAGCTATTGAAGATTTTCACCAAGATGTACATTTTATGAAGCAGTCCTGAAACACATTTTTGTTGTGCATTGTATACATGTACCAAAGTTAGAAACTGATTCAGACTTTATGAACAATTGGTTATTTTACATCACCTATTCTAAATAAAATGATAATTGCATGTACATGTACCATGTATACGCGCGTACATCAAATTCCTTGGCACATGAAAAACATGACCCTATATATATATATCATGAAGAGCAAACTACATGTATATTGACATCCAAATTAAACAAAACCACAAACTTAATTATTTGCATGCTGCCTATACTGAACATCACATAATGTCATAAAATACAGTAAACTGTGGGACAAGATAAGATAATATTGCTGTAAACAATAGTATACATGTACATAGTTCACAGTTACTTACTAGGTCCTAGAAAAAAGTTGTTTTGTTAGAGATCTGTTGCCCAAAGCCGCATAGGCTGAGGGCAACTGAGATCCATTTGAGGGTCCGTTAATAAAACAGATGTTAATATCTGAGGATATAGTTTATAACTGTTTTGTCATACAGCTCCTCATTTCTTGAGCTTGATTTTACTGTTGCATCATGGTTTTTCAACTTTTTATTAAACAGTGTGATTACGTACATTTATCAACATGTACCCACTATTAAAGAGAACATACCCAATATCCTATATGACATTTTTCATGTTTCTGTTCTGCATTTCATCTAACAAATTCTGTATTTCATCATCAGCCAAATCACAGAACCTTGCCATATTGTAAACAAAGCAGCAGACCCAGAATCATGTGACTTAAAATGTGAAGCCAATGAAAATGGCAGACTCTTGCCCAGTCAACAGTTCAAGAACAGTTGACCTGACAAGAGACCATGAGTGTGAAAGTTGGTTTATATTTGAATTGTACTGATTTTAAACAGAAAAAAAAATTGAGCTGTATTTATAAAACAACAATGAATGCATGTGGATTAATACAATACTACTCTCAACAATAGCAATATTCTGGGTGGGCAATAAGACAATGTTGCTGTGAAAAGTAATGAAAAATCCACAATGGATGAAACAACATGTTGTAAAATTGTAACTGGTCACGGCAATATTGCTGTAAATAGTAAGTATTAAGGCAATATTGCTGATTAATTGAATTGGGGCTCAGGTAATATACAGCAATATTGTTGTGAATAGCATGAATTAAACTGGAACTAGTTAAGGGCTAAGTCAATATTGCTGTACCATTCAAAACATTACTGTAATTATAACTGTAAATATTTCATATTACGTGAAATTCTTTTCTAAAGTGACACATGATAAAAAAAAAAAAGATACTAACACATTTTACACATTGTATAAACTGGTTTCACATTAGGTCATGCTATATGTTGGGGGAAATGTTACCATACATTTTAAAAATAGCAGCTCGATATCTTGTCTGTTTCCATTTTGTAAATGTTTCTACAATATTACTTCGTGTCATATAAAATTCAAATTACATTATCATCATTTGCATTAATCATAATTATTCTTCTTACAAATTACATTACAAGGAGCACAACTGATTTTTCCTCTTTTTATATGATACAAAGCAATGTTGGAAAAGTTTACACTTCTATTACATGTAACTGAGCCTTCACAGTTTATCAAGTGCTGACTTTCCAAACTTATTTTATAAATTGAGTAAACTATACTTTTATTCCTTGAATATCACAAAAAACAAACTATTACAATAAACTGCACATTATAAAATAAACAAAAAACATTGAAGGTCATACGTGACATTTCTCAATGTATAATTTGTCGTGACATTTCAAGTATATATACATTTACCGCCTGGCTATCCTTGTTTCTACAGGAAAAAAAACTGGGGGTGGGAGGTGTGGTGTTTATTACCAGATCGTTTAAATTTTATAATATGATTATTCCTGTGATAAGACAAGTAAAATAAATGAATTAATTTTAGAAGGTTGATGACCATTCGCTAACTGTAATTATATCAAGAATGGGAGAAATATGTCGATCAATCAGGGATCAAAACCGGACCTTACTTTATTAATTTAGTGATCTAACCACTCACTTCTCGGTCGATACAGAAATACAAATTAAAATATTACAAATTTAGACCTATATCTGAAATGATACAAGAATTTTTCATATAGAGAAAATGAAATAATAATTTTAGAAAAAAAAGTCCCAAATGTGATTGTCACGTATGACCTTACTAACAAATTTTCAGGAACTGAACATCTTTGTCTGCATCATCTTGCTACTGGACGACTAATGGCTAAAGCAAAACTATAACAGTCATTATCAAACCACAAGTCTGTATACATACCCCAGTCAGCAAACACTGGCAGTTATAAAGGAATGGTTTCAATCATTAAACATGTAAAATGTCATCAGAATCTTATTTACTAATAACGTTCATATGCAATTCTCAGCAGATCAATATTCATGCATCATTACGATTTTATATTTCCATCAATACATGTTTTTGATATATCAAATGCAAATAAAAAAGAATAATGACAGTAATAAAAGGTGATAATATCACTACTCTGCATGTGCATGACAGTGTGCAAGATATTTTACGAGCGATATCTTTACAACATTAGATTTCAATATTTTATTTCTCTG
>CAJDSM010028759.1:4677-23295 GCA_903981925.1 Ostrea lurida
ATGTTTCCTTAGTTCTTCAACACATTGTTTATAAATAAGTTCCCATCTCCCTAACTTTCATCATAGATTCATCATATTTATTAGATGCACAAATACTGAAGCCTTTTCAAATTACATTCACAGCTAAATCTCATAGCTCTCACACGGAGTAAGCGCTCATTGCTGTCTGAGCAAACTTGAATCTCATTGGACAGTGGAGAGTCAGATAAACAAAACAACCCTATTGACGCTGTCATTGCTAAGGTGGGGAAGTAATTGTTGCGGCTTGTGAATAGTAAATAACAGCTGTTGACAACATTTCTTACAATATTTAAAAATGCCTCTTATTACTATTAATATGATTATTGAAGAGGACTCCATTTACCGAAATTAAAAACAAACAACAACAACTAGCATCACAAATTAAAAATACAACTGAATTTTTTATTAGCCAACCTTGTTGTAAAGGTTGTAGGTTATCGCCTATTCCCATAATATATCCGGCTCTTGATCTTGGAATTTATACATACAACAGTTACCTGCATCAGGTGCATTGGCCACGTCACTTGTTTTCTCAACATAAAAATGCATGCATAGGCTATAAGTCTCGTGAATATTTAAAAACGCATTCTATTCTACGTTCTATTAAATCGAGAAACTCTTGCTCGTAACAAACGGCCGTGCTAGTTGGCGTAGATGCATGTGTGGATAAATTGCATGTGAAGAAGAAATATAGTAAACTGAATTATTCAAACTATATATAATATTGCCTAAACAGTTCAAGGAGATGAGCCGAGAGAGAGAGAGAGAGAGATGACGAGAGAGAGAGGAGAGAGAGAGAGATGAGGGAGAGTGAAGGAGAGGAGAGAGATGAGAGAGAGACGAGGAAGAGAGGAGAAGATCGAGGAGAGAGAGAAGAGAGGAAGAGATGAGAGAGAGAGATATGCAAAAAGATTCAATTATAAGGCGTACTATAATATTAGTAGCAGGCATCTAAACATAACATCCCATCATTGCTCATAAAACTCGCAAGTTTAATTTTCAAGAGGAAAGAGAGAGAAGAGAAGAGGAGAGAGATTATATGTGATAAGAACTGATATAAATTCAAGTAATAAGCTAAGAAATGCTATTAATTAAGCGTTTTGAAAGCTAAATAACTACTAGTAAATAGAACGAGTATAAATACGCCTTGTGTGCGTGCGTGTTTTAGTGCTTGGATCCAGTGATGAACGTCCGATTTGATTTTCTTATATGTACGCAGGATCGCTAAAAGTAAATTTTTCATCCCTAAGCTATGAATAGTTTATTACTTAGAGATGTGTAATATTTGTACAATACACACCCACACTCTATAATTACGTACCAATACCGTAAGCAGTGGCCTAATCGTAAGATGAGAAACGGGGAGGGGGTGACCAAATTAAAAATTCCTGGGGCTAGTAATCAAGATATCCTACAATGATAATCTATTTTAGAGTTGATTTTAGTTCATTTACATTAAATATATACCTTGATAAGTTTTCTGCTTAAAGTACAAATATAACTTTAAAAAAATCATATGTACATGCATCTCCCGAGATTAATCTAAAGACCCTTAGCCCCGCTATCCACTTTCCCAACTTACGATGACAGCGTTCAAAGGTTGTTTGTTGTGTTGACTCCTCCCACTGCCCAATGAGATTCAAGTTTGCTCAGGACCAATGACCGCTTTACTCCGTGTGAGAGCTATGACGATTTAGCTTTGACGTAATTGAAAGAGTTACAGTATTTTGCATCTGGTTCTAATTGATCACAAATATTCCTTGAGGCGGGGGCGGTTGGACCGAGGTCATTTCAAAGGTTAAAGTCACACAAAGCATATATACCTTATACATTAAGTGACTTATTTTCATAGTTTTTGAACAAATATTGATCATATACTCCACAAAGAAATAGGCCCTAATAGGCAAATATTTTCACTCAAGGTCATTTTGGAAAGGTTAAGGTCACTCAGAACATATATCTTTTGTAATGAAGTTTCTTATTTCAACAATTTTTTAACCATATCTCACAAACAAGGAAGAGGCAAATGGTTTTCAGTCAAAGGTTATGTAGAGGTCACGGCCACTCAGAATTATATACCTTGTATAGGAAATTTAACATTCATTTCAGCAGTCTATTGAACTTTTGATCTAAGGTCTCTCATGGTCATTTCTGGAAGGTCAAGGTCATTCGGAAGATATTCCTCATATGAGGCGAAAAAAATCCTTTATTTCAACAGTTTTTATCGCACAATTAAGGAATAGACAAAAGACTAATAGGCAAAGGTCACTCATTGTCATTTTGTAAAGTTTAAGGCCACTCATTTACCTTACATATAATAAAAAGCCCACATTTCAACAGTTATTGATCATTGTGTATGTCATTTGTCAGGAAAGATTTCATTGGGTTAGATGAGTTTCGGGAGCAATCCATCAGTTTTACTGATGTTCTTGTTTTAAATAAGTCTAAAGACATCATTTATCAAACTCAAATTCACATTTTCGGAACAACTTCCATGCAATCCTAGGTCCTCCCAAACACCAATACACTGTCAACCAGCAGATCGACATTGTAATGCTCTCGATATTTGTCCTTTTTTAAGCAAGACCTAATCTAATGCTTTCGGATTACTACGTGATTTATCAAAGGAAAACGAGACAGGACGGAATGTGAAACGATTTAGTTAATCTTAAGGTCAAAACTGTACAAGTTGTCATGGATACTGATAAATACACATGCAATGACGACATTTTATCATTAGCTTAAGTACTTACTTGCAGAAAAACTTGTGAATATGTTCATACAGGTCGTACCATACGGAATTATATAAATTTCGGAATGCATCGCCAGCCAAATAGGTAAGATGTTTTTGGAATGCATTTTATTCTTTCCAGATGACATACATGTATCCTAGAAACACGTGAAAGCTTCTTATCAAATGTTGAAACAATGGAGGCTAAAGAAGGTCTTTTACAGTGTGTGTGTGTTGGATTAAGTACAGAATTTCTACCTCCAATAATTATCATGCATGCAGTAAAACCCAATTGTCCAAAGAAAGTCATTGATGTAATAATTTTTTTCTCTTTTAACACCCCCCCACCCCCCCCCCCCCCCCGTGGGATCCGGGTTAGAATAGGCCTCAGTAATCTTTGCTTGTCGTAGTCTTTGCTTGTCGTAAGAGGCGACTAAATGTGGATGTCCTTCGGGATAAGACCGCCAAAAACCGAGGCCCCGTGTACAATAGGTGGCACGATAAAATCCTCCCTGCTCAAAGACCATGATTGCCGAGCTTAGGCCTAATTTTTCGCGCTCTTAATCAGGCAAATGCTGACATTCCCTATAATGAGTGAAAAATCTCAAGAGGGACGTTAAACTATACGCAATCAACTTTGCCACTGTAGATTTAACATTACGTTCTCAGAGAATGATATTATTTTTTTCCGGGAGTGTTGATTTTAAACTGAAATTACTCGATTATTTATTATTTCATGTTGATTAGGACATAGTCAACTATTTACTGAAATTTTCTGGATATACACTGAACATTGTGCATTCTTGCAAATAACCACGTCTTGAGCAGGTTTGCTGGAAAGGCCCGAAAAGTTTATATTTACATGAATATGAGTTAAAATTGGTCTTATATAAAGCAGTGCGTGTACTTTGGGCTAACATTGGAAATTTTCACCCCGAGAAAACCTTTGTTAACCGAAGTACAGAAAGTTGTCAATCTTACCCTTAACTATCGGTGCATGCACTATTTGTTTTATAAATTGAATGTCATACATAAATTTATATATTAAACCTTTCGATTGTGGCGTCATTACATCAAGGGCCAAAATGTCGTAACTTATGAAAAGGTGAAGATAACGAACATTATTATATGATTGAATACTTCTTAGCTCTTTGATTGGCTGAGCTCATATCCACCTCCACATGACACTCCAGGTAAATATTAGGATTTGTTGACTTCTACTATTTTGGATCTCAGATAATTTGCCGCGATCGATCGATTCACCTTTTTACAATTAAAGCAAAGAACACTCTTGAAGGTTTTTTTAAACAGATAAAAAAAAAATCAATTATTGCTGCTTTATCGGTCAATACGATGATTTAGACACCTGAGAAGTACAATATTCACCGAGCCTTTCGTATTGACCTCAAAAACAGCAATAATTGCTTTCGTGTAAAACACTGGAATCTGATTGGCCATGAAATTGGTGAAAATCAGCGTAGAAAATACAACCTCCAGTGTGGTAATGTCTAGCAACGAGAAACAGTTCTTGTCAGATGCTTCAAATTTATGCGCGTACTGTTCGCCGTAGATTGTTTACCTGCATCAATAGTGTAACATCGCATGGCAGAGATGGATCAAAAGGCAACAGACGATTTCTAAACGATGTTTTGTTTATATAGCATTCAGTATACTAAAACAAATATTACATGTAGCATGCGTCGAATGACAATAGTTTTCTCGGAGTGGAAATTTTCAATGAACATTGCCCTTAACTACATGCATTATTTTCATAGTGATCAATCTCAAAAATCCTCTACGGAATATACACATTTCATTTTAAAAAATAAAGAAATTAAAAAAGCAACACTCAATAAATGTAACGGTCGCAAACATCCATTTTTACAGTACGCGAACTGCGCGCGTGTGAAAATTTTCATAATATCACCCGTTCACAAGTATTGTTTCCTGTTGCTAGATATTTTAAAAGATCTCATTTTCTCAGAGGGTAACAATATACATTTCCAAATGCTTTTCGACCAATCAGATTCGACTAAATTACAAGAAAGTATAATAAAAGAACCTGCTTTCGAGGGCTACTTGTTCAAAATGACAGGGTATGCTTCTTTGAAAATCGTCAAGATTCTGGTTGAAATACTGAGTAAGAGTTATAATTCCCGACTGAAATATAAGAAAAGATACATTTCTTAACGTCATTGATAACACGTCATTGTTAGAAATTTTCTGGTGGTATTTACATTGTATACAGTTTCATCACCATAGTTCTCATCTACACTCAAATACAACATGCTCATCAGGGTTAGAATAGGTCCTCAGTTCCCCTTGCTTGTCGTAAGAGGCGACTAAATGGGGGCGGTCCTTCGGATGAGACCAGAATAACACGGGGCCCCGTATCACATAAGGCGTAGCAAGATAAGTCCATAGGCCCAACGGCCATGAGCGCCGAGCACAGACCTATTTTGCAGCCCTTCTCTGCAGGCAAAGGTGTCGTCTCCATATGAACCAAATGCTGAATCCGTAGATTTTTCGAGACGCACTTGTTATCTGAGTTTTTGTTAATCATTTTCAATGCCATAAATGATGTTATGAAACGATTTTTAATTTGATTTTAAGAGTACATATTAAAAAAATATCATTTGACACTTTTGGACAGGATTATTCTTGCTCATTGTATTAGGTTTGCCTAATGAATGATTCAACATTTTCATTTACCTTTTCATTTAACGTAAACAGGAAATGAATTCGGGCTAATAAAGACACCATAGAAATCAACCTATTAAGAGTCATATTTTTACCACGTCCTGGTAATTTCAGCCTGAAAAATACACTTATGCACACACATTTATGTCTTGTTCATTTTCCTGTAATAAAAATAAAAATGAATGTTCCTTTGAAAACATTTTATGCCCCGATTATTCAATTTTCCTCCTCAGTAATTTATTACTATAGTATACATACATTAATAAATAGGCACAAACTGCTTCTTTCAACGAATTTCTTGATAGTAATAAGAGATGGGGCGGGTCTTAAGTTCCGAACACTCGGCGATAACCTTGTTAAAGAGGCGACCACTGTGCGAAATGGTTTAAGGGCATTTTATCGCTTATGATAACAGTTTTAAAAGTTAAAAGGCCATAAACGGAGTATACGTGAGAGAAAGTTGTAAAAGATCCGTGACAGAAAGGTGGATAAAATTCGTTTCTGCAGTCTTAAGAAGTATTATCACAGACCCGAATGCGAAACTGACTCGCGTGTATGAATGAATTGTCCAGAATCCGAAACGTGCGTACATGACTTGACGAAGCAGACTATATGATGTATTGACAACTTGTATGCGATTGCTGTCTAACATTACCGGGTAGTTTTAATAAGCTATGGAATCATAAACAATGTGCCAGTTGACAATGGCCTTAGCGTTTAAACCTTCTGTCAATACGTCTTCAATCTCTTTGGATTTCATATAAATCCCATTTTGACTGATAAAACATGAAAAAATAGCTAAGAAACACTCTCAGTTTTTTAACGAAAAAGTACAGTTGAAAGTGAGGAATTTACTTTTGAACACATTGATTGGGAACCAAGGATATATTTTGATGAGAACTTTGTAATCTGTATTCAAAATGAGTGAGAAAATTCCCGAAATTGAAGTGATAACGGAAGATTCTGTTGGCAATCCACAAGTAACAGAGAAACGTGCAAACTCGGTAACTAACAACAATGGTGGGGATACGGAAAATGTCATCGAAAGCCAGTAAGTATCTAAAACGTGGACCAAAATCACGAACATAATTATTTGATAAAAAACAACAACAGCCAAACGCTCTGCACTTAGTACATCTAATACAAATTTCAATCATTTTTTGTGATACACCTAAACAACAGCTGCATGCACATGCCATGGGATAAAATTAAATTAATTTCTTACTCTATCACCAAATTCATTTAAGAATACTGCAAAAACTGAAGGCTTACAGATAGACTCATGGAGGCTTGTGAATGTGTGTAAGAGGGAGGGGGGGGGGTTCGGGGATCCGCGGAGCTAGATTATCTAATTCAAAGTAGCTGTTTCAAACAGTGTTTTCTTTTCTTGCTATATCACCATGACATTCAATTAAAAGAAGAACCCAATTTTTCACTCTACTCAGTCAATTTGAAAACCCCAAAGCAAATATGTATTTACTTTAACATTGACGAGATGATTGGATTCCTGGTAAGTGTATGTCTTTATTGAAAGTCCATTAAAGTTCCTGAAGAAAAGGAAACGATGTTTGCCAACAACAAACGGACTAATAAATACCTGACGAGATTTGCAATATCCCGCGACTTTTAATCTCTATGTATGTTTTCTGATATATATAAATATTAACATTACATTCTTTGTTGCTGGAATAGATGGGGTGTATATTTGTCGATTGACATACGCTACATGTATTGAATCATTTGCACCCAAAATTAGCAAGCTGATGAGTAAAATTCTCTCCGCGCTCTAGAAAAAAAATTATTGTAAATATAGTTCTTTAACCAAAGAATGAGGGTATTTTGTACATGTATACCCTTATTTTGTACAGAGAAAAATTTAAGTATGGGTTTTGCACTATCTTTTTTTAAAATTATTCTATGAAAGACAAAAATTCATTTCATACAAAAGATTGGGATGCAGAAAAATGAAATGCCCTTGAACAGATGGAACCAAATCTTTTCATAGCTCTCTCTCTCTCTCTCTCTCCTCTCTCTCTCTCTCTCTCTCTTCTCTCTCTCTCTCTCTCTCTCTCTCTCTCTTCTCTCTCTCTCTCTCTCTCTCTCTCTCTCTCTCTCTGAAAAAATCAAACATTCTGGACTTCTATATTTTTATATTTTATAGTGAATGTATTGTTAAAAATTATATACAGAAAGTTTTGTTGAAAAATAAAAAATAAAATAATAATAATAATAAAAAAATATTTGAGTATTAGTACCGGTATTTACATCAAAAGGCTACATCACCGAAGAATGGACAATGAAATAAAATCAGATGACCTATGTCGGTAAAACGAATCATTTGTCAATATTCAGCAGTGAAATATTGTTGATTGATTATTGTTGTCGGATAAGATTGTCAGATAAGGGTATGATTTGTACTGGATGAAAGAGCACGTGGAAGAGCACGTGGCCAAACTGGTCATGAAAAAAAAAAGAAGCGAAAAATGTTTAAACGAATCTTAAAGAAACAATAGGACTCCCACCCTTGGGCTCCCAACGTTGCTGTGAATTTTCTTTAGTGATTGCTTTTATCATTTATATAAAATCTCTCCGACTGTGTAAAATACCAATAATTACTGATTTAATGAAAGCGTACAAGTCTTCTGTTTTTTCCTTCCTGGCACGCAATTTCCTCGTAAAAGCAAAAATTAATCAACTGTTTAGAATATGTAGTGTTCACGCTGGTAATGTTTTTGACATTCTCCTATAATGTTCGCAATGATACAATCTCCCCTTCGAGGTTGTCTTGTACAAGTCTCTTATTGCGGGTATCTGCAGGTGATTCCATAGCAACGCACGGCGAATGACCTGGAATTCTTGGGGAAAGGTTATATTCAAATACTAATTGATAATGTTTTTACAGCCATTGCAGACCATCCTTCAATCTTCCAAGTATGAAATCAATTAGAAAGGGGCTTTATATCTATATAATACCAGAAATTTCATTGTTTAAAAAAAATAAAAAATCAGATGATTTTGGTCCTTATTTGGTAATTGGAAAATGAAAGTACTAAATCCGTTGAACACACACTATGTTAAAACATTTTTTGATTTCTCTTTATCACTTCTTGACTACACTGCCGGTCTCCATGCTTCGGGTACTGCTGGTTGTCAATGACAAGGTTCCGTTAACAGGAAAATAACATGGTTCCTCCGAGTTTTACTATCGATCATATCAGCTAATCTTCGTGCATACTTCACACGGAATACGGGATTAGCAAAATAACGTACAGGGTGCACGATCCGGGGACTGTTTACCCTATGTAGACCAACACGCGAAAACTTGGCGTATTGTTTTTGCTTCGGTCTTTCGTGAATATGGTGGTTGTCAACCAATGGTGCCGCAAGGAATGCGCTATGGGACTTTCTGTCTTTTACCCTGACCACGCATGTAGTCTTAAGTGATGTAAAATCATGAATTCGTTGATTTGATAGATGGTATTGATAAGCTCTAAATCAACAGTGTTCAATATATTTGAGCCAAGAAAAAGTGTGTTTTTGAACTTCAAAGTTGCTTGGACACGATATTGCCTTTTGAATATTTCATGTTGACCTCTAAAGTTTCCTGTTGTTTATGATACCGTTATTTAGCAAATTGTAAAAACTTCGTGTTTTACTTCCTAGATAAGAAAAAAAGTGACTTATTTCAAAGTGGATATGGTCTTGAGTATACTGAAATTCTGTAAAGGTTTTCAAGTTCGATGTTAGCTAAACAAATCTTGTAGATAAATATTTCAAAAAATTGGTCATGTTATACTTCCTTAATTTTATTTTGAGGGGGGGGGTCCATGGAAAAAGTTGTGAAGGCTGCACTTTTATTCGAGTGAACTTCAATTGTGATACATCACTAATGTTAACTCTCTCTCTTCTCTTCTCTCTCTCTCTCTCTCTCCTCTCTCTCTCTCTCCTCTCTCTCTCTCTCATCCTCTCTCTCTCTCTCTCTCTCTCTCTCTCAACTCAACCCAACCCACAAAACTTTAGTTTCAAGCATTTTATTTATCTTGTAATCTAAAGACATATATATGAATATTGAAGGGCAAATGAATTCAATTACTCTTTAACATAAATGTATTCAGTATGTACTTGTAATCACGGTGAATGACGTCAATTTTGATTCCCTTTAAAAAAAAAAAAAGAAAGATATTTGAGTTTTGTTGGTACACGAATGATGAAATTTGAGAGACTTTATACTTCCATGAATTTTAATTGAAATTTGATTGACATTTACGACTTGATGAGAAAATACACTGATCGTTGGGGCTGTATAGGAACGTGAATACCGCGTAGTGATTTTCTCAAAAGCAACTTCTTTAATCATAATTGACAGGATTATCAGAAAATTTTAAAAGCATTTGATAGATCTCAAACTCGGATGGAGAAAGCCTTACGAGTGGTAAATGGTCCCCATTCATAACCGGCAGTGCTTTACGACTTCGCACTTGTCAAGTGTTTTTCGGCTTCGGCCCACTTCTTTATTTACTAGGTAAATATTTTTCTGACATTCTTTTGAGTCGAAATCGCTTAGATGTCAGATTTTTGATTACAAAACAAATCGACGTAGTGACGGTCGCTCTCCATACAATTGTGAATCAGTACCAAGAGTAATCTCCCTTTTCCCTAATCTTTATTTCTCTGATTGATAGAGTTACAAGTAAATATTTTGGAATTCGAAATGAGGTAAATCGAACAGCCTTGTAAATGCTGTTGATAATGTTGAACAAAAGCAGAAATTAAAGTACAAGAAAATAACACGTACAGCAACAACAAATAACTGCAAAGCAACAAAAACGCCAGCAAATTAGAACTTTAAAAAAAACCCCAGCAAAACAACAAGAATAACAGAAATCTAAGAACTGTGGTTTAAGAAGAACAGTAAGACCTATAATAGAATAAAGAAACTACAGGAGCTTAAAAACAATCAAAGCACAGTGGAACAACAGAAACAACAATGGAAACCTAAAACAATGGGGGGGGGGGGGGACTTAGCAACGGCAATCAAAGCGCAGACCGTTTTGTGTGTACTGTATTATAGGGCTCACAGCGGATGTGACCGTTCGACAGGGGGCGTTTGCTACTCCTATGCACCTGATCACATCTTTGGTATGCCCAGGGGTCCATGTTTGCCCTTTTTAAAATATTGTATAGGATTTATGAAATTAAACAATGTTTGAATATTCACTTTTTCAACATACAGTTCCAAGTGTATGCATAATTATATGGATCTACAAATCTTTCACATTCACGTACTTTTACATTCACATACTCTGCCTCAACATGTGCTTTAAAATATAAATGTGCAGATGTAAAATGTACATATGACTTATGCAGTGAATTATACAAACATGATTAAATTTTCTATTTGTGATACATGATAATCTTATTTCAGCATTTGAAAGAACATAGATCTTCAACTTCCTTACCCGAAAGGGTGACAGTGTAATTGTGCGAAGGCGTGAATGCGAAGTTGTTAAGGAGAAGGAATAAGATGCAATGGCGAAGTTAAATTATTATTAAATACGCCGTCTTCACGTATTTGCCCTGCCTTCGCTTCGTCAGCCTTTTACTTTTGCCCCTTCTCCCTTACAGTTTTGCTTCGTCGCCTTAAATATTAGAGCGAGTGGCCAAATATTTTTTTTTCAAAATTAGCTCTGTCTTTACTGTAAATTACATTATTGTCCATGACCATCCACATGATTCTCACGAAGGTTTTAATAGAATCTGTTTGGAGAGCTGTCACTCCCTGTCAGGATTTAATGTTACAGAAATGACTATAATTCATATCTGCATCGACTGCCAGTGGGCGTTGAATCCATTTCAATTACGTCGCATTGCACGGTGCGAAAATGATTGATTGATATAAGGGTGGACAATTCTATATTGGTATATTGGCTTTCAAACAGATATCTATTTTCAGACCCACCTACCCCCAAACAGACACTATTTAAAGGTTTAAACATGAGGCAGTGTGTATGCTTCGTGTTCTGTTACTTGACAAATGAGTTTGGAAACATTTGTCATTTCAGTTGACATTTTATTTTTGTTCTATATTATTTCCATCTCAGTTTGAGAATGTACAGGCAAATATAACGAACAGTGATCAATCTCGCAAGTCCCAAAAAAGAATACAAAACAAGAGTTTTGGCAAACACGGAGCCTGGACACACCAGAGGTGGGATCAGATGCCTAGGAGGAGTAAGTATCCCCTATCGACCGGTCACACCCGCCGTGATCCCATTGTCTGATCAGGTAACGGAGTAATCCGTAGTCAACTCAGTTGTCATCTTCGCAAGCCAAGTGTCTCGATTCGCTTACTGTCATCTCTGTAAAGCGATCGGACACTTGGCTTGCGAAGATGACTCGGTGTATGAAAAACAGTTTAAAAATTGATATGAAACACATCAGACAGCAGTTGACCCAATGGTAGGCCATAATGGCGAACTAAGTCATTATAACGAATTTGCGAAATTCTGCCTTTAACGTGACTTTTGAAACCCCTACAACAACTTGTTTGTAAGTAGCCTGTCTTGATTCAGAAACTGATCATACACAGAGCAAGCTCTTGCGTGTCGAATAAGAATGTTTTAAACTGGTTCAATCGTTTTATTTATTACAATATTATATTGCAATATACAGTTTGTTCGTTATCCCCACTCTCAGCAGCGTGTCAGTGGAGGTTTTTCTGCCATAACAACAGGAAAAGTCCACAAAATCTCTCGTTAAAGGTATCCACGTCCAATGACTTTATGTTGAAGTATTCAGTGATTAAAGTCTTTAGATATATCGACCATCTGTCTCGTGGTAGAAATGTATGAACGTTTTAGATGAGTTTTACGAAATGTGGTATAAAAACCAGCTCAAGAGGATAGAGGGACATTAAGTACACAGACATGAGTATCGTATTCTGGTCCAGTTGAATGGAATCGTTGGGGGTGTATTCATACATTCAACTCTCGATTATTAGTTAGATGTGTAGGCAAGTACGTGTTTCAGAATACAGTTTTGAAAGTGCACCGAATGGCCAATAGCTTGTACAACTGTTGATCAATGATTTACGGAGATTTTCTAGATAGTTAAATTAAAAGTAAAGGCCCGAAAAAGTACAATTTAAATTCTCCCTGTGAAAAAGAATTTTCGTTTGAGTAACGGTTTTCAGTACTGAGTGGAGTGTTTTAATTACCTCTTATGTAACGGGTTGGAGTGATAAAGCAGGGAAGATCTTAGATTATCGATCAATGACTGTGCAAATTTTGAATTGGCTGTATGTATTGTCATTGCAGCTTTGCTATTCTTGCATTGAGCCAAGCGCTGACAGATCTACGACATCCAAAGACTAAAATTCCTGTCGTCATATATTTTTTGAAAGGCTTTAGAATGACAATGAGTAAAACGCCCATGTACAGACTCGTCGATGCACACTGTTTGAAGGAGTAAAACATTTATGATTTTAGAATGTAGTATTCAATAGACTTTGCGAGAAAATGGGGTCGATGAGTAAATATGGACATGTATGTGTGTGTGTGGGGGGGGAGGGGGGGTGGATGGATGTACATATGTACTAATAAACGACGGCATACTGTTGAAAGAGAAAAGGTATATATAAGTATGGAGTATCTCTTTTTTCCTAGTTGACTGATTGATTATTTATTGTTTTACGTCCCACTCGATAATATTTCAAATGGAGACGTCAATATTGCCGGCGAAGGGCTGCAAAATTTAGGCCTATGCTCGGCACTCAGGGCCTTTGAGCAGGCAATACTCTTTTTCGTGCAACACCTGCTGTGACACGGGGCCTGAGTCCTCGGTTTTTCCGGTCTCATGCGAAGGACCGCCCTATTCAGTTGCCTCTTACGACACGCAAGGGGATGCTTGGGTCCTATTTTAACCCGGACCCCCATGGGTGTTTTCCTATTCGTTAATTCCAATATCTTTTGTAGGTTTGACATTTGAACTTGCATTATTTCATTGATGGACTCGTGTATTCCNTTCGTTAATTCCAATATCTTTTGTAGGTTTGTATAAATTTTAAAGTAAATCTATAAATGCAATGATTATTGGAAACCAAGTTGCAAATAACTGAGCACATATGTACTAATGCGAATTAAATGTTGTTTTAGGATGGTTAAAAGAGCAAATCAACGTTACACTATATTTTGCGTGTGATATTTAATTTAGTTTTGTTTGTTTGTTTCTTTGTTTGTTTGTTTGGTTTTTTTTTTTACTTTAAATCAGTATTTCGACGTGATATTTGTATGTGAAACCTAAAATTACGTCACAGTACCACGCTGTAAATTTTGAAAATAACTTTGATATTCCCTTCATGACCGTTACATGGTTACTAGGAGAAACAAGCTGGTAAAATTGATAGCAAAATATATTCTTCTCGACTTTGATTTTAATGAATGGACCTTTATTGTAGAAAAAAATATACATTCATGAAGTTGGTGGTTTATTGGTGATTTCCAATTCTATAAAATGGTTCGCTTTATCGAAAGACGTCATCGCTTATCTTGGTACCAGAACTTATTTATTTTTGGTGTTATAAACATGGTGATCTTGATGAACTACTTTTTCTTTATCATTTTTCGACATATCACACAAAGCACGATTTAGTGTGCTTTAGATTCTTTTCATTAATAGTAATTTTATGATTTAAATCTTGTTTCGGCATTAGCCATGCAAAACGAAAGAAAGAAAAAAGAGAGAAAATCTTCAAAAGCACTCGCGTGCAAATTCTACTACGTTAGTGATTGAAAATCATTCCTATTGGAATTTTAAATTTTAACCATATGACGATTTTCCTTTTGATGCGTTCAACTTGAGTATCAGATATATCTGTCAAATAACGACAGGGTGAGAAATACGATTTGACCCGCCCCTTTGTAAACTATTGCAACACTTTTTGAGAGTCAGTGACTTGGACAATCACAACAGTAAAACGAACCAGAAATTTAATCGGGGCGTAATTAATTTACATTTTCATATATATAGGTTTTACAACGAATTGAAGTGTATGTAAAACTGTTGAACAGGAATACAAAAATAATCATGACCAGCATCTTTTAATGTGTTTACAAAATACATCCTATTTTATTTTCACCCGATAAAATGGAGGATAAATTTCTAATATTGGATATTTTTTTTGGATGTATTTAATTTTTAAATATCCCTGGAACATCCCCACGGGTGGATTTTATTACCGAACAGATGGCTGCATTTCCATAAAAGAGAATGCATCGCATAATGTTGCTAACCAAGATGTATAAATTGCAGGTATAATCTAAGTTTATACCTATCTCTTTAAATTATCAAACAATCGCCAGGGGTTCAGTGTGGTTGATTGGCTATGAAAAGATCGAAATCGCTTGACCTTGGCCTTTCTTGCAATTTTGATCGTCTGCCCCTTTTGTGCTGTAATCCGTGGTGGGTATAATCGCGCGACGTTATGGATGACATTACATATGAACCTTTTGTTACTCTATCTTCCCTCTATTGAACAAAACCGAGTAGAAATTCCAACAAAAATATTTATTTGAAGCTTAAATTAAAAAATCTAACGAACTCCTGCTGTCTTAGCGATGACGAACAATTAACTAAAAACTGAAACCGACCAGGAGGTCGGCGTTGTAAGTGAAGGAAGGGGAAGGCTCTCTTTGGGCAAAGCTTTTTATCTAGTATTTAGTCTGCTGGTGTCCAAGGATTAAAACTTTACCTATCAATTGTAACCAGACTTAAATACCAAAGTATGCTACCCCACACGGATTGAAGGGAAAAACGGTCGGGTCCTCTTAGCAGTACATTATGTTGAAATTTTTATTTGTGGACTAGCATACCCAGGAAGCGGAGTTCGATTAATTCTAGACCCCCGACAATACCCAAATCAAATGTGCAAACCCAAAGCAAACAGTCTGATGTGGTTTTAATTGATCTTTTGGGGAACTTTTTATATACGCACAAGATGCCACCCGCAAAGATGGGAATCATAGTGGCACAGAATGGTCTTGGAATCATTGGGATACATTTATAGTGAAAATGAGGGAATCTCATAAGAGGACCCCAAACCTCCCGGCTTTGGCTCCCAGCATACCGCCTGCTTTTGTAAATGGACCGGCTGTGCTTCAAGCTGGTTCCTCTCCTAGTCATGAGAGTACGACAAAATTTCAAGGGCATTATGAAACTGAATTTATCATGTAAGTATCCATTGCTATCTGTAGTTCTAGCAAAGACGGTATACATTCTGTTTTGCTAGAATGGAATGAAATTAGGAGCTGACGATTTTAAAACATCGATGGATTGTGTAAAACTGTTTTGTACTGTATCTTGATATTACCATTGGTGATGAGGTGGTAAATATCTTTCATTGGAATTTTAGCTACTGGTGAATATTTTTTGCCTTTCTCGTGGTATTGTTTGGGATGGAGTATCAACATCCAAATTAGAAGTGACTGGTAATTTCGATTTCGGTCCATGTTTGCATGGTGCATAATTAAATAAATCGCTAGTTACTGCGTAAATGTTCCAAATCAAAGACGCGTTAAACGCATTTATATTTTTCGACTTGACCTTTTCCTTTTCAATGAAATCTGATATAGTGACGACAGTTCGTATTTGTGATATTCCCATATCTACGGGAAAATATTGAAAAGTTTCAATGTAGGCTTATTCTTTTAAAAAATTGGGATTTAGCATCGTTTTCTGTTTTGTAAAAACATTTCTAAAGAACCACAAGTTAAGACATTAGCATCAGTCGCTTGTATTTTCTGATTTACTTTTTTATTTTGTATCTACTTAGAAAATTCAAAATTTTCAATAAAAGTTGAAGGAAGAAGTACGCGAATCATTTTAATTCGCAGATCCCAGATTCTTATATACATGTGTCTTAATGCAGTATTTGTGAGAGTTTTTTTTTTTCAAATGATATCATTTTGACATTCCAGTTGACAAAATCTAGAACTTTAAAACAGTCCGCCTACACAAGACGTGTGATAGTCATCGATAGGGAAGTTCATGTTGCATATAGTCCCTGCATTTGCCGGAGAATATTTCAGCAATGTTGAGTGATTTATCGCCAGTCATTGTTGTTCATACTGTTCTTTGATTGTTATTTGATTGCTTTTATTGGTCTTGGTGTTGATCTCTATTTACTACTGTTGGTTGTTTCAATGACCTTTCACTTCCGTTGCTGTTGATGTTTCAATGACCTGTTGGTGTTTCAATGACCTTAAACTTCTGTTGCTGTTTTTTTTAAGTTGTCTTTCCTGTTCTTAGATTTCCGATGTTGTTCTTGTTCTTCCAGTGTTATTTGATTGCTGTTGCTTTTTGCTGTTTCATTGTGCTTTGATTGTCGTTTTGTTGTTTCACTAGTTTTTGTTGCCGCATGCTGTTCGATCTTGTTTTTTTCCAGCTGNTATTTGATTGCTGTTGCTTTTTGCTGTTTCAGTGTGCTTTGATCATCGTTTTGTTGTTTCACTAGTTTTTATTGCCGCATGCTGTTCTTGTTTTTTCCAGCTTTGTTTGTGGTTTCCATTGTTATTCTTGTTGTAATTGCCGTTGATAAGGTTTTTTCTTCAAATTTCATTCGGTTCGGTTGGTGTTTGTTTGTTTGTTTCCGTTGTTATTTTTGTTGTTTCACTGTGTTTTGATTGTTGTTATTGTTCTTGTAGTTTTTTTTATTCTTTAATAGCTCTTACTGTTCTTGTTAATTCACAATTCTTTGATTTCTGTTGTTGTTCTTGTTGTTTTTCTGGGTTTTAAAAATTTCCTTTGGTTCTGTTTGTGTTGCTTTACTGATATTTGTTGTTGTTGTAATTGTTATTGTGTTGTACTTTTACTTCTGTCTCAGTTTTTGTTGTTTTACTAGTTGTTCGTGTTGTTTTACTGTTCCTTGTTTGTGTTGATATTCTTTAATTTCAATAGCGGATATCGATGATCTTGCTTCACTATTTTTTTGTATGCTGTTGCTGTTCTTAAATGTTGCTGTTGTGGTGAGGTCTACTATTCAACAGTGGTTTTAATTTTGTAGATTTTTTTTAATTTTTGATTTCTGTTTGTGAAGTTGTACTGATCAATGTTGTTATTCTTCATTCATTATAATGTTGTCTAACTTCCATTTTTCATTTTAAAAGCGTGCCCCCTTCCCAATCGTGTTAAAACAAGTACTGTGAAAATATTTTGTTGTGCTCATTTTTAAGTGGTCGAATAGATTTTGGCGTGCAATTCTTCCCACTAGGAACCTCAACTCTCCATATACTAACGCATGTATATCTACTGTGGGGTTTGTTCGCATTGTCTATTCAATACCAGTCACTTTACTTACAGTCTGTTCACTACAGGTCTACACGGGGAAATATGTGTGTCCACGTACAATTACTTAACAGTCACAGGGATGTCATTGTTTGTCCTATGATTTGATTGATTGTATATGCTTTACGTCCCGCTTAAAAGGGCATGGACACGTTCTGACTAAAAATGTTCAATTTTTAGATTTCCATTTTTAATGTTTACAATGCTCACTTAGGGTATTTCTAATAATCAGCAAAAATTGAACGTCATTTGTTGAGTTGCAAGTGAGATACAGCACTTACAATTCTTCACTATTAAACAACGCTCGAGTCATGTTTTGTTTTACCTATATTGAATATGCTAGTATACGTTCCGTTTAAAGCAGATTTTCATATTACAAGTTCATTCTGAACACAAATTAAACAGTTCCCAGTGATTTCTCACACTCATTTTGTTTTAGACATGGTCTTTTCTTGTAAGCAATCTTTCGTAAATCCATCTATTTTGATTTCTTGTTAAATATCTTCAAGGTCGTTAAAACAAACAATGAAAATAGAGAACGGTGATAAATTTTCTCCTTGTCTTAAACCGACACTCCTACTGTGGACACGGAGCCTCGGATTTTTGCGTCTTATTCGCCCTTACGACAAGTAAGGGATACTAGTTAGGGACCTATACTAACCCGGATAACAACGGGGCATTGATTGTCTAGACAATGCTAGACCACTTTTCAATGTTTGAAAGATATTGTAGGTCTTCATACAGTACATATTAAAGTCGCGTACCAGCATGTCTCCACCCTTCACTATTGTCTCGATAGCGGATTCTTCGTTTTTTTCTTGTGCCTT
>CAJDSM010028760.1:0-12408 GCA_903981925.1 Ostrea lurida
TATGCTCATGCCCTGTTCCAAAATGATGGCCAAGAAAAAAAAAATATTTAATTTTCTTCCATTCACTTTGAACAAATGACCCTGAGTTAAGAAACTTTCGCATCATAAGCAGCATGTGTGAAGTACGAGCAATTGATTGTTTTGGTTGCATATTATAGTGGCAGATTGACATTTTTTTGTGACCTTGAACTTAAATGAAGGTCACAGCTTATCTCGAGTCAAAATCTGTGTATGGGCACTTTCGAAATATTTTTTGTACAAAGATGTGTCTTTGACATGATTGCACAAATTGAGAGAGGTGCAATAAGAACACATTGAGGCCTTATATTTATGATTTCCATGTGAAAAGTTTCTTGGGTCATGATGGACAAAGAAATTCCTAAATATGGCTATGCTTTGCAGATGACACAAGAGTAACGTGTTCTTTTTATTAATTACTTGATTTTCATCCCATATATCTTTCAAATATAAAAGAGTTATTTTTATAACAACATATGGTACAAATGTATATTACTGTTCTTTGATTGTACAAGTTTCAGTCTCGGGAACAAAAAAGTGCATCATGGAAAACATTTGGTATGTGGAGAGCCAATTTTAAAAAAATAAAAAAAAAGTTAACAGACTATGACCAGCATGATACATATTCAACAGTAATTCTTCACATAATTTTTTGGCATTTTGAATCGTTAAAACAATGTAAAATCTACAACTTGCATGCATTGAGCTATCAAAAAACATTGAGCTATCAAAATCACATTGCACAAGAAATGTTCACAATACTGAAAAAAGGTTGATATGATCTAAAATGGAGAGTTCATTCCTAATTTTGTTCCAAAACTTAGTCTTCTCCTCTTTTGGTATCTTGTGTACAATCTACAATAAAACCACAGTACTGATTAGGTAGGAGTCGCTTGAGATGACTGGAGTATTGACAATGAAGGTTCTGCTCAGAGGGACATCCACTCATGAGGTAGCATAACAGAGAAAAATATTTCTCCCATCAAATTGTTATGCAAATGCAACTGTACCTACATATTGTACATCATTGGTACAGTGTATCAGTTGGATTACTACATTCCCCCCAACATTGTATAAAGATGTAAGAATTGGAAAATCATAGTTATATGAACATATGTAGACAGTGAATGGCCTTTGGAATTGATAGTACAATTTATTGTCATCACTACTGTGTAACTGAGATACAGTGATGCTCACTTGATGTGTAAGGTTAACTGTATGCATCAACAATTTTAAAATATTTGAATGTTCGACATTTTAAAACAACTTACTTGACCTCTCTCCTTTTCACCAGTTCATTGATAACAATGATGATAAAGGGGAAAGGAAATCCTGTGGCATACACTGCTGGGTGTACGTCCCCCAGGGACAGGGTATAGGGCAAACTGCCACTTCTGATAACGATATCACAGGCAAAGAACACACACTGCAGCAACACCCTACATATATATACATAACATCAATCTTACTCTTCCACATGGCGAATATTACAATATACATACATATACAGCTTATCTCACTTATATGAAATCGCTTAATTATGAAATATCGTTTATATTGCAAATAAAAGTAAATCCCCAACCTCAGTCTTTCATATTTCTTTGCAAATAAAATTCGGTTTAGAATTGAGAATCGCTATATTGAAATATCGCTTATATTGAAGCCAATCCTTCGGACCGCGCGGTGAATAATGTGTTGTTTTTATAACGGGTATATGAAGAGTCCCTCAGCCGAAGGTATCGTCATTGGTGTTGATAACACTAATTACACAAGCAGGTACAAGGAGGGGTTTTAATTCATTTCTCACTTGATTAGTTTTCACTGCATGCAAGAATATAATAACACTGGAGTATAACAACTTTTACAGCTTGGATATGTACATTATCAATTCAGAAAGACTAGCTACTCCTCAAAAAAGAAAGATGTTGTCATTGGACACTAAATTTGCTCAAGCTTCCTATGCGGTCAACATGTCACTAATTTCGCTTATATTGAAATTCGGTTATATTGAAAGAAAAAGGTTGGTCCCCTGAATTTCATTATATCCGGAGTAAGCTGTAACTTGATTTAAAATACTACTTGGATATTTTTTGCGGTTGTCAAATTTTTATTGTGATAACAGAAGCACAATTAGAATAGCAGAATATTCCCAATTTAATCAGGTAAAACTTTAATAGCTCTAGTGATATTTTAAAGTGTATCAAAGATATTTGAAAGTCCAAATTAAAAAAGAAGAATTTCTATAGTTCATTTATTCGATTTAAGCATATAATTCTACATTCTCCAAAAGTTAACAACTTTAGGCTGGCTGTAGGACTAGACTTACACGGCTAAGACTGCAATACTCCATAATTTGTTAGACGTGGGAAACTGTTGCCAAATGTGATCAGACCAGTGTACAAAGCTCACTGATATTGTGGCTACAATAAAGAAAATGCTTGAATAATTTATAGAAAATGCTTGAATAATTTAGTCAATGTATATCATGTGTTAAAAATCATAAGAAATAGCTACAAAGTACACATATTTAGTTAGACAAGATGCCCATGGACCATCATGATCACCTTCCTTTGCTTGCACTTCATAAGGATGCTTGGTAATCATTTGACGAATGTGCTTGAGAGAAAATGCCCCCCCCCCCCTCCCCCCCTTTGAAAAAACTGTGACCATTCCTGACTCCAAGAGACAATATTCAAACACACTTAAATCCACAATGCAATGCAGCTTGCATATTATTTGAGCAAAATACAGGCTTTTGTTCTCTAAACTAAATGTATCCTCTGAAATTTTGAATTCCAATTGTGACCCAAGGGACCTTTATTGATCATACTTGTTTCTGTCTGTGAAATCCATCACATTTTTGTCATTTCTGATTCATAAACCTACAGATCTTTCAAATCACCCATCTATTTTCACATATACTAGTTTATATCCCTGTACCATAGCATTTCTTTAATTTGAATCACCTTTATATTAGGATATGCTTGTGGTAACTTTGTTCGGAATAATTCCAAAGATTCTTAAGAAGCGTAGAATATGAAATAATGAATGACAGGCACCTATGATCAGAAATCTATATACTCAAGTCACAACCCTATAGACAAAAGAAAGAAGAAAGTAGCAAAATCATCCCATTTTTCAAAGGCTGTAGTAGCCTGTAATAAAATCAGATTAATTAACTTATACTCACCAAAATATAAAACCAACAAGAGGAGGAATACATTTTGAGCCACAATGAGACCTCCTGAATATTTTTCATACCAAGTTACAGTGCTATTTTGTGGGCTAAAACAAAAACAAACAAACAAAAATCTGCGAGTATTTCACAATTTTCATGCATCATATATTAAATACCTGTACTTTTTTAAAGGAGGCCAGGTTCACTACATGGAAGCCTAACATTTTATTTAGGTAATAAACCTGTGACATCTTTTAAATACAGTAAAGAAACAATACAACCAAATTAAAAGTATGGTATCGGTGCTTGTTTTTTGAGAGAAATATTTCAAAATCTCTCACAAAAAAATATGTGAAAATACATGTAAATTTAAGATTGGTAAAAGGTTCCATCAGAATTGAAAACAGAATGACAAGAATATCGAGCAACACTTGTACCTCTCAAAAAACAATGGGTATATATGAATTTTGTTGGTGTCAAAATAACATGCACAACATAATCCTGGAGAAGATCATTAGGCCTCGGTATGTACATTATCTTTATATACAGACTGTTCATCTGAATTTGTCATCCCCTTTGTGTACATGTACTAGTTAAATCTATGTACTTACCTAAAACTAAATATTGCACAAGAATACTGGAAATGTGGAGAGACATTCTCACAGAAAGAATGGAGGGTGAATGTGTAGCAAAATAAACACACAAAAATGGCTGGCAGGAATCTCAAACAGTAGTAACAGAGAAACTGGAATATCATCTGCAATACAGAAAATTACACTGAGCTCAAGTGTATGACACAGTACTAGTTGTATTATTTTCACATAGTTTTCTNAGAAAATTACACTGAGCTCAAGTGTATGACATAGTACTAGTTATAATATTTTCACAAACTTTTCAATTCTTTTTGGTAAATGATAATTCATAAACACAGCAATTTTCTATAATCAAATGAACATTACGATTTTGAAAGTTTTGGTTTGATTGTAACATCCCACTATTAAAGAAATAAACTCTATACTTTACGTACTGAACATTCACCTCATGTCTAAATATAATTTACTAGCTTTCATAATAATCATTTTTAGCAGTCTACTTCTCAACAGGAAAATTAAATCACCTCTTTGGTAAATGCTTTCGGGTATTTGACTGTGGCATTGTTCATAATCCTGAAGTCCACGGCGTTCCCTAGCATACTGAGGCTGAGGAGGGGGATGACAAAGATGAGAAGCCACAGCAGGTGTTGGGGGGCCAGGACTGGGGGGAGGAGGAGGAGAGAGGCCAGGACCTGTACCAGGGTCACCGACAGGTGGTAACACAGCATCAGATAAAATGTGTTCTTCAGCGATAACAGAAATGTCCGAGCCTGCAAGACGGAACAGTTCATCAAATACATATCCTAGAATATTTTGTATGATAAATAGAAGATCTTGAATGAGTGCTTATGGCATATGGAATTTATGATATGAGTGACCGAATTTAACATTTCCTGAGCCTTGGCGAGGGAAATATTTAAATTCGATAACGAATTTCATAAATTTCATATGCCATAAGCACGAGTATAATATTCTATTTATCATACAACTATCATTAAACGTGTATGCTGATTTACTTTCTATTTCACAACCCGAATTTGTCGCTTTGTTATTGTTTGACGTCGTCAATTCGATTGTGATGCCGTCTGCAATGTCATGGTTTGAAGAAGCTTGGAATTTCTGTTACACTTATTTTCCCCTCATAAAAGACACAAAACTCTCTTGGAATAGCGCAAGATTGATTGACCTACCTAATTTGCATTTTTATGAACCTCTGCTACGAGTTCATATCGTTTTTCCAAACCCGTTTTATGAACCCGGAAACAGTACAGTTGTGTGATAAATGAAAATCTCTTATTTTCATTGAACTCATAATTGCAAGCATTCATTGAAATAAATATATCTATTCAGTATATAAATGGAAATCAGTAAAAAATACAAAGCAGTTGGTTAACTTTCCTCACCTCGGTTATGAGCTGGATCACGCCAACATTGTCTCTGAACTTAAAGACTAATGGACAAGGCATACTGATGAGAGAGGCCGCCAGAGCCATGGGGGAGTGGGAGTTATCTCCACTTGGATTCATTGTCGAGACATTCTTAGCACACACCACTGGATACAAAGGTTCAACTGCTAAACTACAAAATAATATACACCGACATCTAAAATATGACTGACCTGGTACTATTGACAACTTAAGAGTCTTCCACTTCAACTTATAGTTAATACTGATATTCTATATATCATGTGACAAAATGGAATCTGCTGATAAAATCATCAAAGTCTAAAACACATACTTCTAACCTGTAGTCCCCTTCTAAAAATAGGTTGATATTGTCAAAAAGTTCTTAAAGACTAAAACACATACTTATAACTTGCAGTCCCCTTGTAGAAACAGATTGATATTGTTGATAGATAACTAGCAGATTAATATTGTTGATAGATAACTAACCTACAGTCCCCCTGTACAAACAGATTGATATTGTTGATAGATAACTAACCTACAGTCCCCCTGTAGGAACAGATTGAATATTGTTGATAGATAACTAACCTAAAGTCCCCTTGTAAGAAACAGATTGATATTGTTGATAATAACTAACCTACAGTCCCCCTGTAGGAAACAGATTTGATATTGTTGATAGATAACTAACCTAAAGTCCCCTTGTAGAAACAGATTGATAATGTTGATTGATAAACTAACCTACAGTCCCCCTGTAGAAACAGATTGATATTGTCCATGTTGAGATTACTACCAGCACAGACTACCACTTCTCCATACTCCTGCATGATTTCCATCATCTCCCGGTGGCTAAAAATAGCATCATCATATTTACTGTCAAAACACCAGAATAGCATCACAAATTCTAGACAAGCAACACAATTTACTGTCACACCAATTAATAATATATATTCAGGTATATCATTTCAAAATCCAATAAAGAATCAATAAAGGATAAGGTCCATATAATGGCTTCAAAGATTTTTTATAAATATTGTGAAACAAGAATATTTGGCACAAACATATTTTAGCGCAATCAGCAAAGAAAAACCTTTTGGTGCAAACTTATCTTAGCGCAACAATTCCACCGGCTTGGTGTAAAATGCTGACTCTGGAGCCTCCAATTTGGACCTCCAAAGTGGAGAGAGGGGTGAGTCTCTTGACATAGGAGATTGTCTGGAGGAGCTATTGGAGTTAATTTCAAAAACATAATTTACTCTGCCATTAATTTCTGATATCCTGGCTGTCCTCAGTGTTCGTGGCTATACACATAAAGTTATCAAAACAAGTCATTTGAAGCTCCTATATAAACTAATTCCCCAACCCCATGCCATAATCTGAAAAGGACAGAAGGCCAGCACCATAAACCTGTTACTTCAAACAAAAACAAACACACTAAATTAATTACCAATTCACAATAATTAATTGATTGAAAGAAAGAAAGATAAAGCTTTATTACAATTAAACAATTTCACTTTCTGCTGATCGCAGTTTGCAAGGAAGACGTGTTTGATATTTAATACTGTACTATATCATGTCGTCGAAAGTCCTATTACAGTCAAAGGTTAATTTTGATTTATAAAATGATGGAGGGAGATATGAAATTTATGTCAACAAGGTGATCAGCTTACAAATCCAAAACATCACAGAATAGCGTTTGAAATTCACTCACTCAGCTTTTTACCCCAAGATTTACAGGACATTTTATATTTTTTTTTCTTGTTGTCATGTTTTACATATATACCTGGTACATGGAGAACTTGTGGATTGGATTTCTTTTCTTATTTCATAATTTCATTATTTTTTCATAAATTTCATTCATGCATATATAATGTGAGTTTATTGTTGTCATCCCTTGTGTTTGATGTAAAGGCATAGTGTGCATGATGAAATTGGGGGGAAATCTTCAACATCAGCTCAGTAAATAACACTCCTGGCAGATGCTGTACTGAGCAATGTGTCAATTTTAAATGTTGATTCTCTCATCACCACATTGGACTGGCTCTGTACTGCTATCAAATTTATTGGACAGCACAGAACCAGTCTACCTAGGTACAGGAAATTGAAATGACAGATATAATAAGTGAAAGTGTTGAAATTCATTTCTGAAGCTCCACCCATGACAATATCTTATGACAAGAGGCTCCACCCTCTCTCCACTTTGGAGGTCAAATTGGAGGCTCCAAGAGTCAGCATTTTACACCATAGTCCAATTCCACCTGGTCAATAATTAAATGTCAATGAATACCTTTTAGTGCACAATTAATTTAGTGCAATAGTAAGTCTGTGCTAAAGAAGCTAAAATAAATAGTGCACTAAATATTCTAGTTTTACATTTAATATATGATTTTCATATTTTATTTTACTATTCAAAGTATGAATGTTATGTAAATCAAAAATGTTCTTATATGTTATTGGTCAGTTCTTATTTCTCATCCAATCAAACTTATTTTGTAAACTGCCCGAGATTTACTATGATCACATAAATAGCTATGTGTAAAACCTTAAGATTCTGTAGTATTCAATATCGTTACATGTTATTATTTTGAAAGAAAGAGATAACCATATGTGTACTCTGTTTTGAAACTAAAAATCTTTCAGTTTTCTGTAACCTGAATTGGGCTCAGAATGTGATATGATATCTTATCTGATACGCTGTGCTCAAGAAAATCTGAGACTATGGCAACCTTGCCGTATAGTCCTTTACTTTAATTTGGGAGATCTCTCCCTCTCTCTCCCAAGGTGTATTGGAGGAGGCACATATATGGACCTTATCCAGCCTTGCTCTTTGATGCATCATCCAACACAGATGCTGCTTTACACCTTTATAAGTTAATAGGCCTCTTTTTTCTTTATTACACTCACTCTCAGTGGTACAATCTGTGAAGAGGTTGACTAACAAAGGAACATTATCTACGTTCTCCAAGTGAGGTCGTATGTTCTCTATCCCTCTGGGTAACCTAGCCTACAATGTTGAAAAGGGATTACATACCCAATAAAATGAAATCATATTAGGTTGCTTCTTTCACATCAAATGTTCCCAATATTTAAATCATTGAGAAAAAATCCAGAAGATACACGCATGACTTACTCGATTATCGAGAGCACCGGTCAAGCTGTCATCTGTCAGATAACTAGACGCATTTCTACTACCACTCCCCATGTTATCTGAATTCTGGTTGGTCCATTCATATGACTTCAAAATGATCTCTCCATCTCCTTCATAATTCAATGGAGTGGTTTCACAACCAAAAATTTCTGGGGGACTTTCCTGATTTTGATTGTCTGTTTGTATACCAATCTCACTGTCATGTTCACTCAAAAACCGCTGTCTAGTCTTGCCGTTACCAACGTCGGACATCTGAAATCGCACTTGAGAGGAGTCTAAATTGACAATACTAGGTGCACTGTGGCTGCGAGACCTGATGGAATCTTGTGATTGACAGAACCTGGCGCAGGCGTTTGCTTCCTTGGCTGCGGTGTCAGACGAGTGCCGGCTGGAGTAGCGATTGTAGAGCTCGACCTGCGAGACTGAAGCACTGGTTGGTGCTGTTCCTACTCCTAAGTCTGACCTTAACGATATATGGCAATTCCAACCTGCCTCCAGTCCCATCTTCTCTGAAAATACCTGAAACATCCACATAAAAAAACTTGTGACAAACCATTCATTAAGTACAGGTATGATACCAATGTGTATTTATTTCAGATGATTTAGAATTTGACGTAATTAGATCTGATGCACTGAGTATTTGGCCTCATCAAGATTTAGCACTTGTTTTTGATAGTAGATAATGAGATCTCATATTTTAGAGAAACTGAAATTACATGTCGTGCTCTTGCTTAAGCACCAAAGGTGCTAAAACATGAATTTTACAAAAATATGTAAACAATTAGCAATATCACATTAAAAGGGAAGCAACTCTTACTTACCCGACTTCTGACTTCATTTTCTTGTGAAAAATGGACAAATCTAATGCAGGCAATTTCTAATTTGTCAATGAGTTGAACAAAATCCTGTAATGACAATTTAATTTGGGAAAAATAAGACAAAATATTAATTTTAAATATGCAGATCTAATTTGATACATTTCACCCCTCTTTCTCATGTAAGACTGTGGTGTCGAATACTGTTCTTCAGTGGCCAGATCACAAATTGGTTTGGTGAAGTACATTCTTAGCTCATGAAAATATTTTTGTTTAAATATTTACAAAATTTGATGCCCGTGAAAATTGTTAAGGTGTGTACAGCTCTTGCAAATTTATCTTCACAACATCGAGGTTTTGTGGATGCTCACATGGCCTTGACATTGTGAAAATGGTACAAATTCACCAATCTGATCTTTTGCTACATCACACATTATCCATATGGAACAAAATACCACTAGTACCCTGTAGGTCACCTGCTTCTATGATCTATAAAATTATAGGCTGATAATGGCTGGTAAAGATTGGTGATCAGTAGCTCTAGAAAACAGCCAAATGTAAGCTGAAATATAACTGATGAAGATTGATAATAATCTACAAAGCTACGGTTTACAGTCAAATAAGGGCTGGTAATAAATTATGAAGCCAAGTGATCTATAAAGCTAGACAACCATATATTATCTGGTCATCTTGATTATATAAGTTTAGTGAACTATATAGCTAAAAAGTCAAATATAATCTGATAGTAACTGGTGAAGGTCATGGATCTCTAGAGATACACAGCCATAAAATCTGGTGATCATGCCAGAGCATAATCACTTGTCTTCACTTCAACCAACTGTAAATAGGAACCAACTTTCATTTGAATGAATAGCAACTCATCTAGCAGCAGTCAAACATTTATACCACAGAATTTAGATTCAGTACTGCTGGAGTGCATTTGAGTCTGCCATTATCATTGTTCTTGTGCTCCATTCTTAAAAGTCCCAAATGACAAGAACATGTGCATGCAAATGTGTTCTTGTTCTTCAAGCACACCACCTGCAGAGGTGGTGTGAGTTCTTGTAACTCAAACCCGTTCTCTTGATACATACTGGGTGTTCAGAATTGGCAGGAATTTGTACTCATGCAGTGAACAGCAAATTCCAATGCACTCCTATATTGATTCAATGTTCTTAGAAAAATATAACCAAACATTGCCCACCTGTCTGGCCTGATACTGCATGGTAACCATGCCGATGAAGACCTGGTTACTCTGGGCCTGACAACAGCCCATTGTGTCCTCTACAGAGGAGGTGCTGGTGTTGTCAAACAGCGAGTCCATACTGAAGGCCCGCGACTCCTTCCACAGCTGTGACTCAAAATGGAGGTCGGCATCAGAGCTCCTACAACAACACAAACACCACTTCTTTCTATTAATGCTGCAAACATGGGGAAATAGATTTTAGTTCAATATGCAATTCCAGCATGTTGTTTCATATGATATATACAGTTCTTAGTAGATTATTCTATGATGGTAGAAAACTGGTATACAAATACATGTACTTTTATATTGGACAATGTTTGTTTAGTGCATTGGTATACATAATCGTTGATTCAATTTTACAGGAGTTCTAATCCTTTGTATAATATCATAGTTGGCACTTTTATTTATTATGCTTTTAAATCCAGACATGAAACTGTAAAATCCATAGATCAACAAGACAATTGATTGTTCACAACAGTAATGATCCTCTGTTTAAAATTCATTTCTGTAATTGCTGAGGAAAATAAGAGAGATGCATTACTTTAGCATTACTCTAGGAATGTTTGATATGTATTTCTCACCTCTTCCATCTAAAACTGAGCAGAATCGTGACCAATGTCAAGTTTTTAATCTTAAAATGTAACACTATATTTCTTCCCTAGGTTAATTACNATCTAAAACTGAGCAGAATCGTGACCAATGTAAAGTTTTTAATCTTAAAATGTACCCGGTAACACTTATTTCTTCCCTTTTGAAATCCAAACTAGGATAATGGTCATTTAAGGAGTAGACCCACGATAAACTGTCATGCATAGACTATCATTTGTGTAGAAAATACTAGGTTGAAATTTTCAACACTTCACAGGGCTGATTTTCACCCTTCGTGGAACTACTCCTTTGATGTGACATGCATTGCAGTCTTACAGTGAGACGGAGGGNAGGATAATGGTCATTTAAGGAGTAGACCCACAATAAACTGTCATGCATAGACTATCACCCACAATAAATTGTCATGCATAGATTATCATTTGTGTAGAAAATACTTGGTTGAAATTTTCAACACTTCACATGGCTGATTTTCACCCTTCGTGGAACTACTCCTTTAATGTGACCTACATTTGTTTATTGCAGTACAGAGGTAATAGCAGCACAAGCATCCCTCTGTCTCACTGTAAGAATTTTATACAGCTCCCTCAGTACTGGTCTAGCACACAGGATATCCTCTGTCTCACTGTAAGAATTTTATACAGCTCCCTCAGTACTGGTCTAGCACACAGGAGCCACCCTCCGCTCTCACTGTAAGACTGCAATGCATGTCACATCAAAGGAGTAGTTCCACGAAGGGTGAAAATCAGCCCTGTGAAGTGTTGAAATTTCAACCTAGTATTTTCTACACAAATGATAGTCTAGGCATGACAGTTTATCGTGGGTCTACTCCTTAAATGACCATTATCCTAGTTTGGATTTCAAAAGGAAGAAATAAGTGTTACCGGGTACATTTTAAGATTAAAAACTTTACATTGGTCACGATTCTGCTCAGTTTTAGATGGATGAGGTGAGAAATACATATCAAACATTCCTAGAGTAATGCTAAAGTAATGCATTCTCTTATTTTCCTCAGCAATTACAGAAATGAATTTTAAACAGAGGATCATTACGTGTTGTGAACAATCAATTGTCTTGTTGATCTATGGATTTTACAGTTTCATGTCTGGATTTAAAAGCATAATAAATAAAAGTGCCAAACTATGATATTATACAAAGGATTAGAACTCCTGTAAATTGAATCAACGATTATGTATACCAATGCACTAACAAACATTGTCCAATATAAAGTACATGTATTTGTATACCAGTTTCTTACCATCATAGAATAATCTACTAAGAACTGTATATATCATATGAAACAACATGCTGGAATTGCATATTGAACTAAAATCTATTTCCCCATGTTTGCAGCATTAATAGAAAGAAGTGGTGTTTGTGTTGTTGTAGGAGCTCTGATGCCGA
>CAJDSM010028761.1:12100-23342 GCA_903981925.1 Ostrea lurida
TTTACAGATATCTGAGCCTCAAGAAAGCGTCGACGTTTCCGTCGTCGCAAACCACGTGGTTGTACTTGTTTTTATGAATTATGCATGACCTGGAGTAACCAATCACATCACGTCCGACCAAACTTTGCTCGGAGAGCCTTAACAAGTCGCAACCAATCATAAGATAAGAAAAGGTCAAAAGGTTCATATATATTTAATTAGAAACGAGCTTTTTGAATGGGATTGAACCACGAGTGATGATGGAGAGAACCGATAAAAAGTACCCGTTGGGTCACCGACAATGCGGCGACCCTCAGATCAGTTTATAAAAGGCACTACACCTATAATATAGATATTGTTAGTTTCATGTAAGTAGTCTGAGACATAATCAATACACAGTAAAACGAATGAATTTATCTGTTTGATTTTTTTTTTAGGACAGATAGCACCACAAGGATACGATAATCGTGGAGGAGAAGGCCCGGGGCTATGGTCATGGGAACCTAATGCTAATCCGACAGGGCCAAATTCATACGCCAACCCAACAGGGCCAAATTCATATGATAATCGTGGAGGAGAAGGCCCGGGGCTATGGTCATGGGAACCTAATGCTAATCCGACAGGGCCAAATTCATACGCCAACCCAACAGGGCCAAATTCATATGATAATCGTGGAGGAGAAGGCCCGGGGCTATGGTCATGGGAACCTAATGCTAATCCGACAGGGCCAAATTCATACGCCAACCCAACAGGGCCAAATTCATATGATAATCGTGGAGGAGAAGGCCCGGGGCTATGGTCACGGGAACCTAATGCCAATCCGACAGGGCCAAATTCATATGCCAACCCAACAGGGCCAAATTCATACGATGAAGGACGTCGGCTACGCTCACGGGAACCTAATGTCAATCCGACAGGGCCAAATTCATATGATAATCGTGGAGGAGAAGGCCCGGGCCTATGGTCACGGGAACCTAATGCTAATCCGACAGGACCAAATTCATACGACATACGATGAAGGCCCTCGGCTACGCTCACGGGAACCTAATGCCAACCCAACAGGGCCAAAGATGAAGGTCCTCGGCTACGCTCACGAGAACCTAATGCCAATCCGACAGGGCCAAATTCATACGATGAAGGCCCTCGGCTACGCTCACGGGAACCTAATGCCAACCCAACAGGGCCAAATTCATACGATGAAGGCCCTCGGCTACGCTCACGGGAACCTAATGCCAACCCAACAGGGCCAAATTCATACGATGAAGGCCCTCGGCTACGCTCACGGGAACCTAATGCCAATCCGACAGGGCCAAATTCATACGATGAAGGCCCTCGGCTACGCTCACGGGAACCTAATGCCAACCCAACAGGGCCAAATTCATATGATAATCGTGGAGGAGAAGGCCCGGGGCTCTGGTCACGGGAACCAAATGCCAACCCGACAACCTATTCAGGTTATCTTTATTCTCATTTAAAAAGAAACGTAATGTTTTTTTCCTGTCTAACAAGTTGCTATTCAGTTATACATACGTTGGAATCTTTAATAATGTTGGGCCACTATAGCTAGTAATCGTACAAATAATAGTTAAAGGACACATCGTATGTTTCCAAAGTATACGAAATTATATGTACTAGTATTTTGTCTTTATTATGTGTATTCTAATAGTAAGTTCTCAGAAATATTGCGATAATTAGCCACAATATGGATTTAAATCTTAGCCCAGATTTCAAGAAGTTAGGTAGTCACGTGGTACCATGACATCAGATGAGACCTTCGATCAGCTGATTGTGAAAGTTGTATTCACCATGGACAACATTTTATTTCGTTGACAAATTTTTCGAGTCTTTAAAAGATTTTTTAAAATGTCCAAGAATGAAGCGAGAAAAGCGAGTATTAAATTGGCAATTGCAAGTAAATTATTTTGACATGGGTTGCTGTCTAAACATTAATTAATAACCCTTGGTTATCCCTTTGAACATCAGTAATTGGTGTTGTTTTTATATTAAAATGTACAATTGATCCTTTTAGGGTGTTGTTGTGTTTATTTAAAAATGTTACAATTATGATCCTTTTAGGAATGAGATAGATTAGGATACATCACTGACACTGTCACGGGTGCATATAATTATATACATTGTATATATATTGTTAGGAAGTGAGAGCACGACGTTATACATGCACTTCATCATACCCGGTAATTAATATTGAAAAGGAGGGAAGTTTCTTCTATTTAACGGTCGCGTGAGTTGAGCCGATGAAACGGATATTTTGTTTTTTAATACTCAGTACGTGAATTTAAATACCCAATATGGCAACAATCCTATCACATCCGAGGTCTCAATATTGGTGCAAGGTACGAGCCACGCAAGGAGTTTCGAGTGTAAAATCCGACAGAAAAGGACTTTAAAAAACGCTACATATTTTATTCAAAACACATTTTAAGTCATTTAGGCATGCAAAGAAAATATTAAGAAGTTTAGAAACATGCGATGTGTCCTTTGATAATAGTATTGCATCATAAATTATATTTACTACCCATGAGGACCCGGGTTAGAATAGGTGCCCAGCATCCCCTTGCCTGTCGTAACTAAGAGGCGACTGAATGGGGCGGTCCTTCGGATAATCGATATTTATTTGTATCATCAACCTTGTTTTTTTTATGTTTCATCGCAATTTTACGTTGTTTTCACATCAGTGTTCCGTTGTATATCAGGTCGAACCTGCGATTCTTTGGAAGGATCCTGCGTGGCCAAAGAGAGCGAATGCGCCAATGACGTAGAGAAAGGATTGGGTTGCCCAGGAGCCGAGATGTGCTGTCTTCCTAAAGTTTGTACGAAATCATTACTTAGGTCACATATTTCTTGCATTCCTATGTTATCGTATTCCTATGAGACTAAAGTGAAATTTATACATACATGTACATGTAGTGATTTGCTGCATGTATATTTGGTCTGAGCTAATACGTACGAGAAACATAAAATAAACCCACGAAGCTTACAAAAAACATGCTATGTTGTCAAAGCAAGCATTATCATGTACATATAAACTATTGAAAATATAAAATGGCGAAGTAACAAGGTATCAAACGTAATCATAGTCCAAAAAAACACATACAAAATCGAGTGTAGGGCGACACGGACCTTCGACGAAAGCGAAGGCAGGATCAGGTGCCAGGGAGGAGTAAGCATCCTCTGCTGACCGGTCACACCCGCCGTGAGCCTGTAGTCGAAACAAAGTAAACGGGGTTACCCGTCGTCAAATCTAGTATGAAAATGACAGTCTAACAAAGGGTATGAAACAAATCAGTCAACATATGATTTAGTGATAATTTGTAATCGCAAACAAGGTCATTATAGCGACCGTGGAATTTGCGAAATGATGACTTTAAACGAGATTTGTTATAACCTTGCAACATTAACTTTTTGGTTAGTAGTTGGCCTCGCTTTAAAAAAGCATCATACGCATGGCATGTGAAACATAAATGAGCGATGCTCGTAAGGCGTTTCATCATCTACATCTTTTGTATTTATTTACTTTCTATACCCAAAGCTGTTTTCTAGGCATAACTCCAAACGTAATTTTCTACTCCTGAAGATGGTGACAAGTGGAATAATTATGCACTATCGAATGATGATTAAAGACATTCTGAGAGTTCTATCTAAGCAATGTAGCGTAAAATCCGAACTGTAACAATCATATTTTAGTACCTGAACATATAGGAGGGTTGGAGGGCTTGAAGGGACCAATTCCTGGCACGATGATCGTGGGAGGTACCGAGTCAGCCCGGAACCGATGGCCATGGCAGGTGTCCCTCCAGACAAGTCAAGGATTTCATTTCTGTGGAGGCTCTCTGATCAACGAACAGTGGGTCCTTACTGCGGCTCATTGTCTCGACAGGTAATACAAAAATTAAAAACATTGCTAATTTTTAAATCATTAATCAAGGATACCAAATTTTTGATGTTGTGGTTGAAATAATATCATTCTTGAAATTAGTATTTCTTGTGGTATGTTATTTTACATCACTTCGAGAAATTTTCACTACCAGTATGAAGATACGTCGTTAGCTGTAGGTAAACCGTTCAGGGCTATAGCAGTGAGGGTGTCTTTTTGCTAACGCCTTCAGCCACTCTGAACCTCCACTTTTGTTTAGGTAATATTCAACAGAAACGTCTTAATATGTTTAACAATACAGCTCAAATTACTTTCATTTCAGTTTCATAAAATTACTCCTCAGTGAAAACAAAACCGATTGTGTATATAATGTAAAGACAAAAACAACGAACAATGATCAATCTCGTAAGTCCTAAATAGAATACAAAAACAAGAGTTGGCAAACACGGACCCCTGGACAAACCAGAGGTGGGATCAGGTGCCTAGGAGGGGTAAGCATCCCCCGTTGACCGGTCATACCCGCCGTGAGCCCACTGTCCAAATCAGGTAAACTGAGTAATCCGTAATCAAATCAGTGTATAAAAACGGCTTTAAGTAGCGATTGTAGTGAAACACATCAGACAGCGTTTGACCCAATGGCAGGCCATACTGGCAAACTATATCGACCATAGAATTTGCGAAATGCTGCCTTTAAACGTATAGAAACCCCCGCAACAACAAGTAAGTAGCCTGCCTTGATTCAAAAACTGATCATACGCAAAACAAGCTCTTGCAAATTGAATAAGATGAGAGACATACACACCATGTGGAGGTGGTGATAGAATATTGCTACATAAATATGGGAAGCTGACGATGGAGAAGCTGAGATCGTCCAGTTTGTCATAAAGTCGGGTTTTTAGCTTGCCGTAATGTCTATGTTGAACAAAATATCCATGTACGAAGCAGACATGGAAGCTCTATGGTGTCTTTAATTTCTTTCACTGGGATAGGTTGAATCGACATATGAACGAAAAATCATTATTATTGATAGATAAAACGTCGTTATATATCGAATTAAAGGCACCGCAAGAGATTTCTCTTTTCATGTAGAAGCTTTGAATGAATTTGCTTCATAAGAATATAAAAACAGGTCAGCTACAAAGGAACACAATTCATGTCCATGGGAATTCCAACAGACTATTGGAAAATCTGGTCGCCAAAAGCTACAAAGATATTGTCAATGAGGACCTCAGGTGCCTTTAACAATCAGCCTCAGAGTACTTGTACAATATGATGTTCTTGTGGGCCGCAATAGTTGCTTAAAGTGCTTGTATCCAGGTACAATACCCTCAACGTTTGTTTCTTTTTTTACCATATACATGGTACATTTTACCACAGAAAGTCCGGTATCTTGTGAAGGAGTATCATAATAAAAATACCAATTAAACGATATTGGAGAAAATACATCATTTAAAATTGTTATATTCATTTCACATTGAATTAAATCGATTACAGATACATAAAAGAGAGAAAAATACTACCCCCATCCCCACCCCCAAAAACTTCCGAATAAAAATGTTGATTGATTGATTGATTTATTGTTTTACGTCCCACCGAGAATATTTCACTCATATGGAGACGTCACCAATGCCGGTGAAGGGCTGCAAAATTTAGGCCTATGCTCGGCACTCAGGGCCTTTGAGCAGGGAGGGATCTTTATCGTGCCACACCTGCTGTGACACGGGGCCTCGGTTTTTCCAGTCTCATCCGAATGACCGCCCCATTCAGTCGCCTCTTACGACACGCAAGGGGATGCTGAGGACCTATTCTAACCCGGATCCCCGCGGGTCTAAAATGTACACAAAATTATTATTGCCAATATTTTAAAGCGACATGGGCATATTTTGAGCTAAATTTTATATTTGCATTTTAATGTTTTTAAAAATGCTTAACCAAGTTATTTCTAATGGTCAACCAAATTTTTAATGTCAGCTGTTGAGTTACAAGTAAGATACATCGCTTACAATTCTTTGTTATGTCGTGCCTTGTTTTTGTTTACATAAAGATTGCTTCACAGAAAATGCGATGTTAAAACAAAATGAGATGTGAGAAACACTAGAAACTGTTTAATTGTGTTTAGAATTAACTTGTAATTTTAAAAAAAATCTGCTGTAAATGCACACTAGCATATTCAATATAGGTAAACAAAAACATGGTTCGAGCCTTGTTTACATAGTGAAGAACTGTAAGTGCTGCATCTCACTTGTAAATCAACCAATGACGTTCAAATTTTTGCTGGCCATCAAAAATACCCTAAGTGAGCATTGTAAACATTAAAAATGGAAATCTAAAATTTAAACATTTTTAGCTCAAAACGTGTCTATGCCCCTTTAATCAGCAAAGAAAAATAGTTGGCAAAGGGAAATCTGCTGAATTAATGATGATCCCTACTTATGAATTCTAAGGAATTGATGTGTTTAATCCTTAAAATTCTTTCTCCTACTCAATTATAGTTTAATCTAATTAATAATGAAAGAAAATATGTATGGTGCCACCTTTTTTAAGATGTCAGACAGTATAGATCATCATCAGACAATCGCACTGTTTGGATGATTTTCGTAAAACATAATTTAATAAATGAAATAAAAATGACAAACTTTAAATTTCAACATTTTAGAAAAACTGCTTATTTATAAATATGCATAAATTAGATGCGCCTTTTAGGGATATCAACGTAGAATACACATTACCCCCATAGGAGTTATTGCCCTTTACAATTTTTTTTTTTGTCATTCTATGGAAAGATTTTCACTATCAATAGTTTACCAGATTTTTTAAAATCATATCCAGTGAATATAAAATGGCGAAGTAACAATGTATTAAAACGTAATCATTATCATAGTCCCAAAAAACATACAAAATCGAGTTTAGGGCAACACGGACCTCCGACAAAAGCGAAGGTAGGATCAGGTGTCATGGAGGAGTAAGCATCTTCTGCTTCCTTTCAAAGATATATATTTCTGTCATGTGCAAAGATTAATGTATTATAGATTTTTGAAAAACCCATGACATCACATAAGAGTTGATCAGCGTTATGTTTACGAATTAGAGTAAAAAAATTCAACCTAAAATTGATATCTAATATTGCACAGCCTATGTAGATGTTCGTTGCAATGAACAGACATTCTGTGTAGTGGCCAAGCTAAAAGTATAAATTAGTCGGCATTTTTCTGAATTCATTTCTCAATATCTTAGGAAGTAAAGGGGAGTTTGTGATGAACTTTTGTAGTTACCATAGTCAGCCGGTACATTATGTATACATGTGACTATTCTAGGATAGAGAGAAATATTTTATGGCATTTGCTTTATTGTTTTTTCATCGGCAAACTTTCGTAACCTATACTTAGACATAGTCAATAGAATGAAACAACTAACCGTGGTTTGCGACGATGATATTTAGAGTTCTTTAAAGTAATTCCACCTTCGTGACGTCATAAGTTTTGCAAAATCGATTATTTATGTTTCATACCCTTTGTTAGACTGTCATTTTCCTACTAGATTTGACGACGGGTAGTCCCGTTTACTTTACTTCGAATAAGGGCTCACGGCGGGTGTGACCGGTCAGCAGAGGATGCTTACTCCTCCATGGCACCTGGTCCTGCCTTCGCTTTTGTCGGAGGTCCTTGTTGCCCTACACTCGATTTTGTATATGGTTTTTTTTAGTATGATTACGTTTATCACGATGGTAACTTCGCCTATTTATATTTATGCATGATAAATGCATATTTTTTGGAGTCTTTTTCGATCATTATTGTTACCAACAAATCTTGTGAAACGGATTATTTTTAAAGGAACATCATAAAATTGTTATGATTACAAAAAGTTTTGGGGGAAATTTTGATAAAGCTGTTTAAATTTCAATTTTCTTATATGATACAAATATTGACTGGGGTTGAGGGCAATATTGATTATGTTGGTTCCAAGGGACGGAATATTGCCCGATGATGATGAGTGGAAATAAATAAACTTTCTATACTTTAATCTGACATAAATATAGAATCTAGTAGTATAGAATAATAGTATAGTATACAGTTAACGTATAATCACTGAGGGAGTTAGCAAGATTCCAGTTCCCCGAAGCCAGGACTATTTCCCGAGGCGTTAACCGACTAACGCCCGGGGATTAGTCCTGCAACGGCACTTTCCAGGGAATTAGCCACATCTAACCACCTAATTTTATATAGTGAAAAATCAGTAAAGGTATAATAATATAAAATATCACAGGTTTACCTGAGGAAGATTAAATCGAGGGGGCTAACGATCACCAGGGTATACACCTTGCCGATTTCTGGTCCCACCTCTGGTGTTACCAGGAGCCCGTCTTTGTCCTACCCTTAAGGGGATGATTAATTGTACGTCACGCGATTCTTTATGGTATTAAGGTAGTTCCATACTTTTAAAAAAGTTCTGTTTACCTAATATTTTTTTCTCTTTAATAGCTAAAACAACTTATATACTAACCAAAAAGACCACACAAGACATACCTTACCGTGCATTTTAACACACAACTCGATATGGAGTACACACACCATTTTTCCAAAAATCAAAATAGTATGATCTCATAATTATCTAATTATGTAGAACACCAAAACACATCAACTGATATATTGATAATAAAACAATGTATCTTTGTATTTCTAATATAAATTGCAGATATTTAACAGAGAATGTTAATTTTTCTGAAAAATGTACTTTCGACTTTGGAAGGAAAAATCTGAAAATGTTCGATAAAACAGAATTTTAAAAACAATCGAGCTGTTTACATACCATTTGGTAAAACGAATTATTAAGAGTTGTATCTTAGGGTCACACAGATTATTTTTTTATCATAATTGTCCATGTAGATTTTCTCAAATAACAAGGTTAACACGTATACCCCCTTATACAATTTCAACTTTTACAAGGATTGTTAGAATAGCTTTAATAGGGAGATCTTCCAAGAAGATATATTATTACAATCATGCTAAATAACTAACAGGTGACATGAATTGAAAATATTGATTTTCTGGTCTAGACATGCAAATAAAATACAGAATACTGCAAGAAAGGGGGGGGGGTATGATTTCTACATTTTCCTGACAGTTTTCAATTTACAAATAGTCATATACAGTTCATTAACTCTAAATAACTAATTATATAAAGGTAATGTAATGTACATAGGATAATACATACCTATTTCCATATCACACCCTGTATCAGCCCGAGACACCAATATCAGCCCGAGGGCCGAAGGCCGAGGGCTGATATTGGTCGAGGGCTGATACAGGGTGTGATATGGAAATAGGTATGTTTTATTATGTTTATTACATACTTAGTATTAACATACAAAACAAGTCATATTAAAATAAATTTTAATCAACTTTAACAATAAACTGATAGTGATTCATGTAGATCCTCTACATGTTTATACTACATAAATGATGAAGCGGTAAAAAGCAAAGGGGTTCCGGAACGAGGTGTTCCGCACGCGGAGGCTGATATGGATTTGCAGGGCTGATACAGGTTTACAGCCCTAGGGCTGATACGGCTATTGTGATGTCATCTGTATCGCACATGCAAAAACCTGTATTTAATACTAAGTATGTAATAATGTAAGTAGCAATCATTACATGAACATGCTCAAGAGAGAAGCTGATTATTGTGCGTTTTTAAAAACCACTTCACTGGTATTGGTGACATCTCCTTATGAGTGAAATATTCTTGAGATGATGCTAAACAATACACAATCAATCACATATTGAATGTTACAAGATGTCCCGACATCTCTTTCTCGCCTATTCAGGTTTTTTCTGATTCCCGGGGATGTTAAGAGCGGCTAGTAGTGCATTTACATGTGATACCCATAGCCAACAGTTACCTGGTACCAGTTTGGAAAACCGTCCTTTCTTAACTTGGGCTTGTCGAGGCAACCTTTATTATTTGTCGTTGTTAAGCCTAATAAACACTTCTGGACAACTTATTATTCTGTGGAATTCTTGATAACATTCATGGCAAAAATTTCCCGGAAATACTAGGTTCGCACTATAAAATTAATACCGGAGGCGAAAAACTACCGATTAACCTTAAGAGCATTGATCCACTATTTGTTATCTTCGCTTTTCATAGTTCAGTGATCTTATGTACATTAGATTCAATTTTTTCACTTGCATACCGAACTGTTGATAAACTTAAACTTGTATTATTGTCTGAGTTGTAAGGTTTCTTTTGTAGATTCGTATTGTACTGGGGGTCACACTCTCACAATCACCAGGAACAGGAAGTCATCCCGCGGTGCTCGGCGTGCAGTCGTAAAGGTACGTTGGTTTCTCAGAAAAGTGTGTATCGTTAGTCCAAGATACGAGAATGAGAGCTTTTGAATTTCAACACTCGTATCAAAATTTACGATGCTCGAATGAAAATTAAACCCCAGGCATCTGTTAGTGAATGTTCTCATTATATGATCTGAGGCGATTAAGGTAGCCCACTTACACTAGCTTAATACTCTTATACACAACGTCACAAGATGGCGATTAAATAGTTTGTGAAATAGCTTGTTTCGATCAATGATCTTTATAACTTCATAGCCTCAGTAGGTAAAGCCATCGGTTTTGGTAAACCGCCAGGTCCCGAATTCGAATCCCGCCAGGGACTTTTGTTCATATTTATTGCAAAAATTTTTGAAAAAATCATGATTTTTGTATTCAAATTCTCATATTTTCCACCCTTTTTCAACACACATGTATATAATTATATAATATCACCATATCTTTCATAATTAGAATGATATGGTGCCTTTTTGAGGAAACTCTTTTCCCAGATGTAGTGGGCACTTAATTAGTGTAGACGGTAAAGAGGATGGTATCATACCCCACTTACTTCACATTTCCTCTCGTTTTCCTTTCTTCTGGACACCTTAAACATCAGGAATAGAAGCATAGTTGAATAAATGCTACATGCATCCGTCCATGTTTAATTAGAATGATTAAAGCTGCATACGTTGTATGTGGACTAAAAATTATGTAAAATACTGTATTGAAATCAGATGATACTATCTTCTTTTTCTTGTTTTGTATTTCTGCCAAATTCTCCAATGTTATTTTACCAGCACTCGGAATTTACAACGGTGGTTCTTCCCAATGGATATCGCTGGTAACCTAGGAACAACCTGTTTCGTACACTGCGGCAGTTCAGCCAATTTATATTCCCAGAATGAGGGCGCTTCTTTCCTTCAGCACAGAATGTTGGATCACAGGATGGGGAGAAACTAGAAGTTAGTCGCCACCACCATTTAACTACTATGATTGGGATGTAAATGACAAAGTTTTATAGCGGGATATTGTAGCATAAGCC
>CAJDSM010028762.1:0-14569 GCA_903981925.1 Ostrea lurida
GGGCGAGTTCGATCACAAACTTCGGTCACCGTAGTTCGACTAAAGTAAGATCGAACTGACTTTAGTCACAGGAAAATGAAACCGTGGTTCAACCAGCGGGAAGGCTCTGGTCACGCTGGTTTAAAGATGGCGGAGAAAGGTGAGAGTGCAGTTCGTTGCTTTTGAAAATTCTACATAACATGCTTACTGATGAAATGTAACGGATAATTTTAGATTTAATGTGTTTGCATAATAAGTGCTTCCTTTTTAGTGATACGAAACATTTGTATGTTGACGTCTTTAATAAATTATTTGGTTAGAATGCTTGTTCCTCTCACAAGATCGGGACACAGGAATTAAAACCCGTTTTGACCCAAACTCTTTGTAGCCATATAATTAAAAAAAGGGGTCGAACTCTGACCCAGATACAAAACTACCCACTCGCATTGGAATACAAGCTCTTCAAGCGCATGTTGTAATTTATTTATCAATTATTGCCAAATTAACATAAACTCAAATAATTGAAGATATCTTTAATAATTTAGACATCTGAATCACAGGAGTCGGCAATTTTACTGAGTCGTGGAGTCCCCTCCATTTCTCACGAGAATACATTTGTACTTTATTGATAAAATTGACGACTCCTGTGATTCAATTAATACACGCATTAAATCATTCTTGCTCTCATAATTGAATTAATGCACGTATTAATTTAGTTAAAGTGAGTGCATTAATTCAATTAAAGAGAGCGCTAATTTATTTAATGCACACATTATTTCAATTTATGAGTCAGAGAAATAATTGAATTATTGCTCTTATTAATTCAATTAATGCTTGCATTAATGTGTTGTGGAATTAATGCTCACAAATTGTATATTTAATGCTTGGTATAAATGATTTAATAATCTCTTTAATTCAATTAAAGATATCTTCAATTATTCACAACACTTTTGTATAAGGAATTTCTGTGTGCATGAATTCAATTAAAGAGAGCATTTATTAGATATGCTGAATTAAAGTTCCTCTCCTTGAAAGAATTATTTCTCTCTTCAATTGAATTAATGATATGGATGAGAGCAATTAATAATTGAATTATTGCTGGCATCATTTGAATTATTGATATGATCATTATTTCAATTGAAGAGAGCAATAATCGAATTATTGCATGCATTAAATGAATTAAAGATAATTGTCTTTAAATAATTAAACATATCTCAATTATCTGTCAGTTTATGTTAATTTGGCGTCCAATAGACATTCGATGCAAAATAAATCTCTATCAGTTAAAAGTATGCATACTGTGTTCATTCTGTGTAGGAACATGTTTCATTGTAATTTTGTCAAAAATCAGTTTTGGGGACCAGTTATCATACGATGTGCCAAGAAAAAATATTACTTTCATGGGTTATTTTGCATGTATTTTAGATGGTAGACAACACTGAAGTATTCATATATCTGGCAGGTGGACTTGCTATATCTGTAAAGAAAAAGCACAGTCTCTCTCTTCATTGGAAGCACAAGAAAAGTCGAAGAAGACGGACATCTTTGTTGACGGCGATTACCGGTAGGTAAAACATATATTTAATGCTTATTGAAGTGAATCCTCATAACTCCGAGCTAAAATTGCATTACTTTTGGTTTTCTTCTTTTGTGCTTAATTAGAGAACTAATACTGTTAGATCCTTCTTTTTCTATCGGATTTATTTGCGGCTGTCCATTACTGTAAAAACTGCTTTCACGCAGATTGTGCTTTCTACGAGTTAGAACTGTTTCTAACTAAGGAATTGACAGACACTCTATGTGAGGAAGTGGCAACAAAGCAAGGTGAACAATTGCATCAGCGAGAGAGAGAGAGAGAATAGAAATATCAAGTGATATACCAGAGATTACTGGTATTCAACCTGTTGTAATATAAACTGAACACAATTTTCTTGTATTCCAGATTAGAATGTCTAATGACCTGAGAACCCTTGTTCTAACGGACAATGATGGAAGTGAAAGGCGCATACAATGCCGGAGAGAAGTTTTCAACATGTTACTCTCAAATGAAACAGGTAATTGAAATAATACATGTAGTAGCTTGGTAGATAAATTAAATTAAAACTTTACTTCTTTTGGTTATAGAACTGTTACTTCTTTTGGTTATAGAACTGTTACATTTGTTTTTTATGCTCCCTTGAATATTGGTAGCATATACATGATCCTGTATGTATGTGGTAAAAACAAGTTTGATCAGTTATGAGTGAAAACCTCTCAAGTTAAAGCAAATAATAGAGAGGTTTAGCAAATCATTGTGTACTTGTATTAAGCTGTCTACTTATTAAAATGGTATAGAGGGAATTTATGATGTTTAAAACATTCTTCTTCCGCTGGTTACAGATAGTTCTTAGGATAAGAATTCAGTTGGTGCCAGAGGGGGGGGGTTAAAATGTTTCATTGTATATTTGAAGAGCATAAAGCTGTGCACCAAAATTGCAGATTTTATAGTCCCTGTAGCAGCAGGCTAGGGTCGGGGGGATGTTGTTAATTACTGTAGTTTAGACTGTAGAGACTCCCACAAATATATGTATGGGCTAGGGTACTCAGGCTAAGCCTCTAAGGCCTGTGGGTCTCTTGTAATTATACTGTACAGTAATAGACCAAAGGTCAATGACTTATTCACATCCATTGAAAGCATGTCACTAGAATGTTACTTTTCCCTCCCCCAGATTCTTCAGTGAAAAGTTTGGTAGTACAGAGCCTTTTGAATCAAGAACCAACATGTACATCCAGTCCTGGTAGGCCAGATGACAGTTCAGCACCGCTCACTTCAACATCATCAGAAACATCCTCTAGATCTGAATCCCCAGACAATAGCTCCAGCACACACATTTGGAAGGCAGAAGAGGAAGACGCATTGGTTAACTTGAGGCATGACAAGAACGATAAATTTGTAAAATGCAAAAACCATACTGCCTTGTGGAAAGACATTAGTGCTCACCTTAATGAAACACTTCAGTGCAATGTTTCGCCAAATCAAGCAATGAACAAGTACTACAGCATGAAGAAGCGGTGGAAGGAAATTATTGATGCACCAACAGGAACTGAAAGGAAATATTTTCGTCAGAAAGAACAGTTCGATGAAATGTATGGTACAAAAGAAAGTACGAGACCAAAAGTAATGGTAGACACAATGAACAAGCCAGAGACACAAGGGCCTAATTCCAAGAAAACGAAGTCTACAGATCCACCCAGAAGGGAGAAAACTAAAAGGCGTTCAGATGTGCTTGAAGTGTTAGAAAGACACAATAAAGAATTTAATGAGAAAATTGAACATATGCACTCGGAGAAAATGGCAAGAATGGACAGACTTTTGGATTTGTACGAAAGAGAAATTCAAACAAAAGCAAAACTAGAATAAGAATATGTTTGAGACTTCTTTATCATTTTCATTTTGTAGGCAGATTTAAATAAAACTGTCTAAATATTTGATTTGAACACTTCACTTCATGTAACAGATGATTTTTTTTCTTATGTGCCAAACAGTAATATTTGTAGTTGCAATATTTGTATTATGTTCAAGTTTTTTCATTTATTTTATTGTTTTGACCCTGATAGGAATGTTAATAAAGTATATAATTTACAGCTGTTCGTTCTATAGTTCTGATGTCATATACATATTAAAGTTTTCTTTATTCAACCAAGTGTAAATATTGAGTAGTCATGATTTTTTTGTTGATTTTTAATATAATCAACACAAAAATAGAAACATTTTAAATTGGTTTTTATATATAGCAACTGTTGTGCCATACAATATGTTCAATGCAACATACTAAATTCAAAATTCATACAAAATGATCATAAGTGCATATTGTAAATGAAAAAAATTCAATACAATAACTCAGTCATGTTTTATCCATTTAAACTATTCACGAGCTGCAATCTTCGAACAATACCATTGTGTCCATTTTGGTAAATGTTGTCACATTGCCAGTCATTTGGATCCTGTTCTCCCATGATGTAATCTTCAACTTCATCATCATTCATGATGCACAAGTTGTGCAAGATGCAGGCAGCCAAAATCATTTGGCAAATTTCTGCAGAACTGTGTAAAGGGACATCCTGCAATCTACGAAAACGCCCTTTTAAATGGCCAAAAGCACGCTCAACAACTTGTCGGGCACTTGACAGTCTCTTGTTGAAACGGACTCGCTGGGGGGTACGCTGTCCGCAGGTCTCAAAGGGGGCTATTAACCAGTTCCTGAGAGGATAAGCACTGTCAGCGAGAATATAGTGATCTTGCAAGACTATGTTTCCCGTATCGTATATGACCTGAATGAGAAATCAATAAAAGGATTCCATTTTCCACTCTGTACACTAGATGAATGTGGTACTCTCTAAGGAGTTTGAACATTAATCATTCAACACTGACTGAGTACCTAGCTTTTGACTCAGAATCCATAAGGAGTTTTCCTGTAGATAGGCCTGTAGTGAACTTGATGACAAATCCATACTAATACTGTTGGATTGAAGAATTGCACCATGGTGTCAAGTATTTTCATGTTCTTACTCCTATTCCTCTTCAATAAGAGTTAACTGCCGGTACCGCAGAGTTTGACTCATTAAGTCATGATTAAGCCGTGTTCAATAAAGTTCATCTTATTGTCTTCCATTTCCATCTTGGATTTGAACTTCCCAAAATCTTCTTGATGCAGAAGAATTAAAATCCTGGCTTTTGTTCCTTCATATTCTCCAGTGTAAATCCAAAATGGATACATCTGAAAATAGCACTGGGTACTAAGTATATGCAGGAAAAATATTAGGCATGAAGCATGTGCAGATAATTAAATATTCAGCATATAGCTGTAGTACCTAAAAAATTTTAGCATTAATGTGTGTTTGGATCTAACTCACGGTTTAGCATTTTAACCCTTGCTGACTTAATACTTGGTTAAAAAGGTCTGACTCACTCCAAATTGCACAAAAAATTAGATGAGGAGAGAGAGAGAGATGAGAGAGAGAGAGAAGAGAGAGAAGAGAGAGAGAGAGAGAGGAAAGAGAGAGAGAGTTAATTTAATCAATCATGAAGTACAAAGTTGATACACTTTGATGTAATTGTTGTCTATGAAGTGGTATATTATGGACTGTCAATTATACGACCACAATCAAAGCTCAGTAATTCGTCGTAGATTTCACGAATTATGTCATCATCATGCCGACTTTTTCAATTGTATGAGAAGAGGTAGCTTTCTCTAATACGTAAATACCTGTGACAAGCGCAACACTTATTTACATGCCATGCAGGCCAGTTAGTGTAGTGTCAATCCGAACTACGAAGTGTCTCGAGCATCAGTATCGATCGCATGGTCGCTGCTGTCCTTACAGTGGCTGCCTCAAGGCCAAAATTCTCGTCATACAGCTTGATTAATAGGTATCGTACCAAGCGGCTGGATTTGTGACCGCATGTAAGTCTTGTACATGTCAGTGGACATTCAGTTATTCATACTTAAATTGAGTCAGTTTCTTCATGTCTACTAAAGATGTCGTATACCAGTAATAAACATTGCATTTTACAAGCAATATGAGTGTAAAAGTACAGAATCCGAATACACTCATTCCTTATATTCAATAGCTATTTGCTTACTAGTCCAGCTGTCAAATTCAGCACAATCTCTAACTTAACAGGTGTCAAAGTATCATCAACCGGCATTACAAAAATGCGTTTAATGTACAATTACGGATCTCCATCGCTCCCGCATTTAATCATCTGTCAATCACAAGCACAATCAGACACAATGCTTGTTTCTTAACATGAATCGTTTTAAAATCGATTACAATCTACCTTTGGAGGAATTCCCAGTTCTTTCTCAGAATGGAATTAAAGATAGCATTGTTATGTACATTTATTTTTCATGTATGACCAATTGTGGCCACTTGTTTTTTTTTTTTTTATTTCAGTTACAACATTCTTCAGTTATATTTAGTCGGATTTTACATATGACCCTTACAACAGACCTGACCAGGGGTACAGGTATAAAGTGTAAATTACTCTCTCACACATCAACAACACACATCCACAGACAGAACCACTCTGAACAAAGGAAAGAAGTAAAAGAAGAAAGTTGACTGTGTACTCTGCTGGGTTTCAAAACTATACAAATAACACATAATGTTGTATTTAATACAATGTCAAGTTGATTACTAAAAGATACATATTTAAACATACATAATGTAAATATGCGCTGAGTGGTTAGACAGTATACCCACTCTTGTACTTCATGTATACGCTTAGATTAGTGAAGAGCATACTAAATAACTTTTATAACATATATGTGTATGTACAACTAAGGGGAGGAAAAAAAAAACTTTTCAAAAGATACTTATGAAAATTATACTTGATTTTCAAAGACTCAATAATTTCCATTTCTTTTCAAACGAATTTGTACAATTATTTTTCCATGATTTGTTTTTGTACTTGGAACATTAATCCAGAAATTTAATCATTCATGATAGACCATTTTCATTTACATTTTGTAAATATAGTAAAATGTTCAAATGATAATTTATAAGTTTACCATTTTCACTTATCTGAACACCCAAGGATAAATGTTTTCTTATCAGTTTAATATTGAAAGTAAAAGTTATCACAAAACCAAAATTGGCGATCTTAAAAAATACTAACTTTTTCACAGTCATGCATAATATGTCTCTATGACTCTCTCTCTTCTAAACAGAGAAAAACATAGATCATTATCTGATTTCTTATAATTTCAAAAATGTAGTTGTAGTTATCTCTAATGGTTTATTTCGATACTGTAACCATTGTAATTTGCTATCTTTTGTATTCTTAAAACATTTTTAGAGAATTCTTTCTGCATCTTCTTGAATATTTCCCAATTGATATCACCATTTTTTTTGCCAGTTGGTTATCATTGGCTAAGTTTCAATATTCTGTAAAGAAATTTTTTGTCAGTTTTCGCTATAGAGATGCACTCTTATTATGTCTACATTTTAAGCAAATGAGTTGAGGAACTTGAGTTATTAGGATATATATTTATCTATAGTCTTTTATAATTGGAAAAGCAAACAGATAATTGAAATGATCAACTTGCTACCTATGTGAGGTCTTTTTGATGCTAAGCTTCAAGAGCGAACTTTGTTATGTAATTTAAAAAGCCTAATGAAACCACGTGTGTTTATTGTTCTTACTTTAGAAACATTTTAAGAAGTGTTTGCTGCAAATATAACCAAATGTGAAAAACAATCGCATATCAACTGTCTGCTCTAATAAGGAATTTCCAAGTCCTCTGGTATGAAAAAATTCGTTGACCTTTCACTTACTCTAAACCATACAATTACAAAGCAACGTGAAGGAGTTGCCATATACAGAAATCATATCTCTTATGAGAAGAGCCATCCTTAAAACTAAAAGAAGTATTAATTTTTACTGTAATTTCTTACGACCCTTCTGCTCTTTTGATTTTCTTAAACTAAACAGCATGAATGTCACAAACGAAACAGGAAAAAGGTACACATGCCCACAGCTGTTTGGCTTTCTAGGTTTCTGAAAAATTACCTGAAACAAGATAAGTACATTTTGATGAAGTATCGGTACACTGTACCAAACTGTGTAAAGGACTGCGTAAAATAAAAGAGTAAAAGATTTAAGGCATTGGCTGATTTTCCTGTACACCCTTTTTTTATATTAGAAGAAATCAGAATCTTGAGAAGCTGCTCACAATACCCAACACGGATCCCTATATATAGTTCACTGTTGACCGTGAGCTGTCAACGCAAATCCAAGCTTTTACTCCTACTAACAACTTCCCAAAAGTGTCATGGAAACCCATCACCAAATGAAATTATAAGCATATCGGCAACAAACATGGGCCCCTTCTGGTCATACCTGCACATTAGTTCTAGAATTTGATTGGTTCATAGGCCGTTCTTATGAGACAACATATTACCTGCCTAGAGGACAGGTAATATGATTCATGTGACCTTAATGTGAACGCTCGACTTTTGGACTCGCTTTGAACACTCCATGAGTCTGATGCAATCACCCTGTTGTAATAATGTATTAAAGGCAGATGAACACAAAGTTTGTAAACAGTGAAAGACGGCTAAAAGAGATACTCTTGATAACAAACAAATGCTCAAACGTTCATGCCGTGAGATTTTGCTTCAAACAAACGTATATCACACTTCGATCATTTGTCGTGACGGTACAAAGTGACGTACAAAAGTTCAGGATCATGACGTTACATGTCACTACTCGGAAACTTACATTATAAGGAGGACCGGCGGAATTTAATTTTGATTAATCTGTTAAAAAGTGTATCCTATATGACGTCAGGAATAAAATACTATTTACACAGTTCGTGAAGTAAAAAACTATTCCCCCGGAAGAATAGTTTTTTGACTATTCCCCGTTCGAATTTCCCACCTTTGACACCAGTTGATTTCCTGAATTGATTGGTTGAAGGTATCTCAGCGTTAGTTAAACTAAAGAGTTCCACTCAAAAATATGTCGTCTCGAAACGTAATTACGAGTTACGGAGGATATCGTGCGCTTGTCGACTATAATTAAGATGTAGAAACAACAAAATGTTGTAAAGGTGGCTTTCGGAGCTATTAAGTGGAAAGATTGGAAACTATAATATTGAGGAAATAGAGAAATTATTTCAAATGGAATGGTTCGAGTGTTGTTCTAATTAAAGAAGTTTTTGACTGAACTGGGAAAAACCGGCGGTACTTTCTACGCAAGGAAAGCTTAATTGAATTTGTACTTTCAGAACAGTTTTTGAGAGAAATATCCGTTAGATATTGTTTAAGATAGTTTAAATGTTAAGCTGAATTTAAAATATGTACTTTTTCCCACACAGATGAAGTATACATGTCATCAGTATAATTAAAACACTTATTCACTGGCTGTAATTTGTGGAAATGCTCTTGTATAACCCTTGGCAGGAACTATTCCCCTCGGGGAATAGTTCTGCCTCCGTGTTAGAAAAAGAGCTATTCCACTCACAGCCAGTGAAAAGTGATAATATTGATTTGAAGTATGACAAAAATTGTTTATTACGCTCCAGACAGGTAATTGGCTGATTAAAAGTCTGTCTGTGTTTCATATTCCGAGCCGAAGGGGAGGAAATATGAAACACACAGACAACTTTATCAGCCCATATACCTGCCTGGAGCTGTACATATAAATACACAAAAATCCAATCATATTTTAACTATTCCCCTCCTTACCCAAACAGTGGTCCCCCTTGACAATGTTCTCTAAAAAAATCAATCCATCCAATCCAGGTTTTACTTGGATTAACATTTTCCAAAGTTTCCTGGAAATCCTTCAAAATGAAAGCAGCTATCACGGCAACACTGCTTGAATGATGGACGGATAGAAGCAGAGTGAAAGCTTTATACCTCCCCGGGGGTTGGGGGTTGGTGGGGTGGGGGGGTCATTCTTGAAACACAAATTATATTATAATGATGCGATAAAAGAAAACACAACAAGACATGTTTCAGAAACATACATGCCCCTATTATCATAGTGCAAAATACAAAATGCTTCTTGTCTAAAGGTATTTGAAATTGGTACTTTTGTACAAGACAAAACTATCAATTAAATAACAGTTAAAGACCATTAAATCATGATTGATTCAATTTAGCGAAGAATTTAACCCAAAAAATACAGATGCAGACAGAATCTTTACTGGTTTGGAACATTGGCTAACAGTTTGACCTTGACCTTTGGCCCGTTGACTGAAAATCGATAGAAATCATTTACCACTCTAACACAACCCCCGTTTTAATTAGAAATTATGACAGACTCAGTTGAAAGGAACCTTATGGACTACTTGTCCATCCCTGTATTGTTTATCAGGAGCAGTTCCATGAAAGTCGATGACCATTTGAACAGAAATTATATGAAAAGTATCAATTCTCAAATCTAAATATATCGAAAAGGATGGGTTGCATGTCAGCGGACGCCCTTACCCATAAGAATACTGAAGTGCCCCCCCCCCCCCCCCCCCTCCTGAGGCAACCCATTACCAGTGGTTGTATGTCAAGCAAAGAGATCAAAAATATATAGCTGTATGGTATGGAGCAGGTGTATCAATCATAAATTAAAATAAAATATGTATTCGTTAAAGAGCAGATTACAAGTTAGTCTAATTAGATTGTGCGGTTAATCGCATCAGATACCTGATGACAATCATGAACATATTTAAGCCTATGGAAAAAATATATTCAGCTATTGGGAAGTCACTTATGAAACAAATAAGTGCAAAGCTCACGATATCTTAACCCTGGAAGTTTTTTGAAAGCCTCAGATTTCATATCTGAGTATATAAATCCGAGGGCCTAGGTTACACTCTCAGTATCACTAAAAATAGTACACTACTGAACTAGGCATCTTTTAACGCTATTGTTATATTGAAATAACCACTTAACCTGTCGAATACTTGTATGTTCTTTAAATGACTGGATTTTTCTTATGATTTCTATAAAATGACAAGGAAAACACGTTTGTTACTTGGCGAAACAGTATGGTTAAATAGAATTCTGCTGTCTGGCATTGCTGACTGCCCGGTTATGTCATTTTCAAATCTCTAACGCGTAAAGAGTCGCAGGTGGTGTCTGCGGCATTATAAGCATTTCATGATATGGATTAAACTACGTGTTCTTTGGAGAAAAAATCAATCTCAAGCAACCAACTAAAACATTGTCTCAAATGTCTCTATCATAAATCTTCAGTTAGAGTGCTATAGAATTATTTTTATGTTTTATTTACAAACAACATGAGACTGACGAAGTTATCTTCCCTTTTGCGAACTCTTCAATGCAAACAAAAAAAGTTGCCACGAAAGAATAGAGCGGAAAGAATTTTTGACAGGCGAGGTATTATTTGGGAAGGACGTGTATAACTTTAATTATTAGAAAGAAATAGAAGTTTGTAATCTCAATACAGTATAGTGACTAGTTCTAATTATGTTTTATAGAACTGAAAATCGATACGGTGGAATTCTATAAAAAAAGATTCCATCTTGCCAGTTGAATCATTTGTTTTGAATCCACAAATTCCGAAGGCATAATGTGTCTCAACGTTTTACGGTCAAAGCAAGCCGAGGAATCGCGATAGGAGAGACGGTGATTCATTATGGGCGTTCCTCTGTCCGGGGAAGTGGACAATTGCAGGTGTGAGAATAATGAAGTTTTGATATTCGATGCTTTTTTTTTTTTTGTGAATTTTGAGTTGGAGGCTACATTGCTCTCAGAAATGCATGCCCGCCCCCCCCTCCCCAGTAATTTGAAGATGATGTTGTTCTTAAATACGTATTAACTGCTGTGACATTGATTTGATCATCGTAACCTGCTAAAATTAAATAATGGTCATCATTTCTGCTCAAAATTTTTGGTAGTGAAAGAAGACATTAGTATTGTCTTACAGCGTGAACGTTTTGAGGTGAACAAAAATAATTGTATTAGACATATATAAACCAAAATGCATTTAAAAGTTATCGGAACAGCTGTCCAAAGCATATTTAACATCTTGTAGTATCTAGTTAGACATTTTATCTGCCTATTCATTGAATGTGGGAAATACGAATGCACTGTTAACGTGCATTGATGATGTCATTTGTACGATCAGTGTTTTGAAAAATATACGCGACAGTTTCAGGTTTCCTCAGTAAATGGTTTGTTTTGCATTAGTTTTCAATATTTTTTTAATAACATGATATGTCATACACATGTGTGTACCATAGGAGAGGCTTTGCTCTCACAGCCCTTCGGGAATAGCATTGTGTTAGTCATGATTTATGAGTAGAATGGCTGTTCAATAACTGATCCTTGGATCTGTAGGATGTAGATCACAAAATAAGTTGTAAAAGGTAGGCAATGTTAAGAGCGAGCGACGCCGCTGGTGTCACAGAACAGACACCCCTAAATATTTAAAATGCACTGCCTCTAAGCCCCTCCCCCTCCCCAAAACATGACGCAGTTATAAAAAAACAGGGCTGAAGTCAGAGAATCTCTGATTATTTGATATGATAGGAGCATAACGTATGGTCAGATTAAGCATTCTAGAGGGCTACAAATGTGAAGATCAGATCCAGAGCATGGCCAACACAATGTACAATTACATGGCTAAACACACACTTTATTTTTTTTTTTTGTTTTTTTTTTTTTTTGTTTTTTTTTTTTTTTTTTTTTTTCTATTTTTTTTTTTTTTTTTTTTTTTTTTTTTTTTTTTTTTTTTTTTTTTTTTTTTTTTTTTTTGTGTTAGTGTCATTAAATAATAAACCATGCAGTTCAAAGTACCCTGCTAGATTGGAAACAGTGCCCTCTTCCTATAGTATCTTGCGATAACTAGACAGTGATATAATCTAAGTGCTTTAGCTGTACAGTTATGTATGTAATGAGCCCATTAGTATAAGTTCAGAATGGAATCATTTTCATCATGTTAGCTTTTTTAACTGGTCAAGCTTAACACGTACTTTGGTCACGGTTACTGGTGGAATGAAAGATATGTACTTTACAAGCTAACAAAACATCCCCTTTCCCTGGGTTTTTCATCCTTAGCAAATCAAGAAGAATTTGTCTTGCATTTGAAACACTTCTTCAGTTTTTGTTTCCAAACATATGCTTTCAAATGTCATAAAATGCTGGGGATAACGTGTAGCATTAGTCAAGTTCATTCCAGTCTTTCCATCTTTCTCAATATTTTGTCTCTTGCGACTCCTCTTTAAAACTCTTTGGAGGATTAATGAAACTTGGTACAATGGAAATCACATGTTGGAGCGAGTTCGATCACCAGCTAATGGTAGTACAGGTAAGAGCTGTTGCGCATGCCCCGTGAATCGAACTTAGTTTATTTCACTTTGGTTTGTGAAAATGCTGCTATGTTTACTATAAGTGCCTCTTCTGGAGTTTTTACAAGAAGAAGAAACATTCTTGTATTTCAATGCTCGGCATCGTTGCATACTGGTCATGTTAAGAAGAAGAGAGTGGACCCCGAAAATTACATGCTACATGGAACCGTATTCGACGAATTTTGGCTTCCACAGAACATTGACGACTTTCATATACACTATCGTGTTAGCACGAACTTATTCGAAATATCCAGGAATTTATGGAACTTACGTTTTAAGTGAACTGGCCACACGATGCGCGTAGAACCTCAAAAACAACTCCTTGTTTGTCTGTCGGTACCTGTCCAATATGTCGTCAATAGAGAGAGCTAGCTCACATTTTCAAACATGTCGAAATCAACAGTTCATGCAGTTGTAATGAGGAGGTTGGTGTGCCACTACAGGAGTTAACACCAAGAGTAAGTGGTTCACTTAGATAAATTTACATAATTTATCATGGAACAAAAGTGATGCATATATGCGAGGAATTTCGGATATTGCAGTAATGAGCTTCCTATAAAAAGTATAAACTAAGTACAATTATAATATACATCACAGTGCTTCACTTTTCCTATCAGTTAATAATGTTTTCAAAAGGTAAGGGTGGATTTTTTAATTTTTTAATTTTTATTTTAGATTTTTTTCAAAAATTATTAAGCACCTGTGGTGTACACTGTCTGTGAAAATGAAAAATAGCTTATTTTGAAAGCGACATTATATATACAACAATTAAACATTAGCTACAAACTAGCTATTTAACCACTTGCACAGATTTGGCGTGAGGTCATTAGTGGTAAAAACCGGAGTGCCAGGAGGGAAAACCCACGTGCTCCGACGTGGGCGACCACCATACCCTCTCACATACTACCACTGCTGATCACGAGGATCGAACTCGGTCGCAGCGGTGAGAAGCAAGTGCTTAACCACTATGCTACCGGATACCCTTGCTGTACATGTATATACTACGACTTGATTTGTTTATTAATGATCCATCTATTTTTAGGTGATTTGCTGGCCAAATGCTGAGAGACAGAGGGAAATTGCGGAGAAGTGGAGGACATGTGCGGGCTTCAGGGGTAATAGGATTCCTGATGGAACGCACATAAGACTTTTCATTCAGCCCTCCAAGGTGACAGGGATTTTACAAATAGAAAAGGATTTCCATCTATTCAAGTGCAGGTAGTTAAAGTGTAAAAATATTCTGCATGTTATAAATGCGAATGTCATTACTTGCATAACACATGTGCAAAAGTAATTTTATTACACATTGCACTTTTTGAAATCATTTAATTCCCTACACTTCACAAAAATATTCATGTCAGATTGTACATCCAATCTAAATTTTTAATTTGATTCTTTAGAAAACAATGAAGTATGTTATTAAAAGAAATAAAACTGTACACTTATTTCTTTATATGAAGTACTGGAAATACTTGGTGATCTGTATCCAAAAATGAAAAAGAATAAACTTTTTGTAAAATAGAAAGAAATAATGGGTAACATTATGACAATAACAAACATGTTTGCCACACCTCGTATATGTTGTCATGAATAATATATTGTACATGTAATATATTTTGCAGGCTTGTAGTAGACCACAAATGAAATTTACCAACATATTTTACGGGTGGCCGGCTGTGTCCACGACGCTCGCGTTTCTCGAAATTCATGCCTTAATACAGAGCCGAGAC
>CAJDSM010028764.1:0-16097 GCA_903981925.1 Ostrea lurida
ACTTCTAATGTATTCCAATTCAGACATGTAGCTTAACGAGTTTAGAGTGCGATTTTTGTAGGTAGATGCCGACATACATTTTCAATTTCAGCCTATGCACATGATGACCGACTGACTCATGGAATTTTCTGTCCTCTTCATTCTACCAGAGGATTTTTTCCCATCACTTTTATACCCAATAACATGTGTACATTTGAAGAATGATTCCTTTTCGGTGTATATATAATGAATACAAATAAATGTCACCGTCCACTACCTCGTAAGACTCATCTTGTCTTTTATTTCAAAGGTATTTACGTCTTCATTGGTCAAGACAGAGTAATCGAACCTAACTTTGAACGCTTATGAGTCAAGATATCTTGCAATTCCGAAATATTCCGTAATTACGAATTATTAATTTCAAAGTTAATTACGAAAACATCGTCGGGGTTAATAACAACATTATTACTCTTTGAAAATATGAGAAAGGAAAGAACAAAACATCTCGCCATACCACGGGAACGATTATATAGAATATTGGTACTGCATGAGCGTGTGGGGTGGGAGACAAAAGTATACCCCCCCCCCCCACACACACACAAATAACACACAAACTTTCGTCAGTTATATTTTTTGCATCCTGCACAACATTTAAGTTTTGCCCCCCCCTTCTCACTTTTTGTGAAGTATTATATTTTTTCCTTGCATCATGCCCGAAGGCATCATGTCACAAGAATCCCCCCCCCCAACACACACACACACATTCAATAAAAGTCCTAAGCCGATGTGGGTTGACGTGACTATCATTTGAAGATTTATCTTTTATTCCACCCACTCTCCCTACGCATTATTTTTTGTTTTAAATGCTCTCTAACAAAGAAAAAATAATGTTCTTGTATCAATAATGAAACGAAGTTAGAGATCGTTAGAAGTTAACGTTTCTAGAGAGGAGTGTTGCACCATGCTAACATTTCAATATCAGTAGTCCCATTGGAAGTGATTGTCATCGGTCGCGTAGATGGTGAAGAATATGGGGATATAGTGTTAACCACGTAGTCGGAATATTCTTTGTGTTTATTGGTTGTTTGTTTAGCAAATTATCTCCTGTATACTTCTTGTGCTATTCCAATACCATATCTGCCAATCTCATTGCTGTTTAAGTTCAGGGATGTGATTGACTTCCTCAGGAAATAAAGGACAACTGGTCAAAAAGGAGGAAAACACCACCCTAGCTGGAAACATTAAATTTTCTGTCACTCAGACTCAAACCCAGACATTTCGTGTTTTACAAATATTGAGTATAAATATCCTCTGGAAAGGACACAATGCCCTGTTAATTTGTTCAATGAGTTTCTCACCAGTCACCGGGGTTCATAGTGGTAGATCAGCTCTCGCCTTGTGTCGGACGGTCGTGCGTTCGATTCCCTGCTCGCACCACGGCAGCGTCAAGCCTAGACGATTTAATTCCGCATTTCAGAAGGGAGATCACGGGTGGTTTGTCGGATTAATCCCGTATAAGTGACAGATATATGTAGCATAGCAAAAGATGTAAAGCCATAGTGCTAAGCATAGGTTGATATTGCAGCCCTTCCACCCGGCAATGTTGACGCCTCACCATGATGAAAATAGTTCTCAGATGGGGGCGAAAAACAACAAATAACCAATCGATTGGTGCAGGAGGTTATGTTACAAGCTGAACCCTTCTCGAGTATGGGCTTGTTGCACCCTATGATGCATACGCGGATTGAAAAAAAACATACAGTCATCTAAATAAAACCATTCAAAGCGTTTAACGTACACCAAAAGCAAAGCATCACTCACATATGTTACATCTAAATATTATGTATATCTCTGATTTAATTTTATCCTTCCTGATGTTTGTTTGAATAACTTAGATGATACAACTTTAACAGCTTTAGTTACTTTGACACTTATTATAGTAATCCCTGGATTGAAAAGGCAGGATAAATCATCGCAGTTCACAAACCTCGAGTTGGGACACCACGCCCCTTGTATACATCAGGGTGCGGATCAAGGTGTTCGGGAGTATCAATCCTTGTCGCCGGTCAACACCCGACTCTTGCCTATCATATGAGCTTTACTTGTCTGACGATGCATGTGCTTCATCTATCCAACATTCTCGCGTTCCTCTAGTGTATGCTGGCCGCAATCTCCTGGTCTCGCGGCTAGTTCCGGATTCCCGTTAAGGTTACCGCGGTCTTTGTACCCCTTTCCTTCACCCGTTGTTATAATCTTCTAATTATGAGCTAAACTCATCGTTAACGCGGCTATACTTTACGGTATTATCAATCACATGTTGGTGTAAATGCTACTCAAAACACCTAGTTCGGACTCGCTCTCCTTCAGTAGTTGCGGGTAGTTGAAAAGCTGTTGATTTTTCAGAGCAAATTTCTGATATTAAAACGGTCGTTACCTTTAATATTACATCTTTACACACTAACATTTGTTAGAGCAAAGCACGATTTTGTTGAAATGATTGTTTTCTTTTTGTTTAAATCGCTTAGAATAGGCTGAGAATGGAAATTATGTACACATCCCAAACGGCTTTTAACTTTGACCCGGCGGTTCTTTGTATCCGAATACCCGGCGTGGTTCAAAGGGTTTGAATACTAGCTGACTTTAGTTTCTTCTTCAAAAGTTCGCCATCTTCTTGACAATAGATTTTCTCTCTTAGACTTTGTAAAGGAGAACAATCGATATAGACGTAACACGAACCAGTTGTACGTGGAGTATTTAGTGTGTGTAGATTACGCCAGCTTTATTATGTAAGTAGTAACAAGGTTATATTAGACGAGTTCACGGTTAATTGTGAATTAAATCTTAATTTAAAAGAGTGTGTTTCCTTTTCTACAGATGGAAGTCCACATCCAACTCAACCAATGAGGATCAGAGAAACGAAGATGCTAAAAACTCATTAATCAAATATTATCTTTATCTAGTGAATGGGGTGAGTGTAAAATGTATGGAATATATCGAGTTAATGGAGCAAGTGCAAAATATATAAGTATAAAATGTATCAAGTATATCTATTTAAATTAGATATATCCTTCGTATGTATGTAGTCAACTTCCGGTGCTGATCGCGCTCCAATTACAGGGCGTAGCATTTATTTGTAATTGTAAATGCAAAACTATATGGATTAATATCACATGTCACTACTTATGATATGTTGTTAAATACGGTATACTATTGTTGCTCAAAGAGAAAAAGGCCATGTGTATACATCGCAAAACAATGATACGCTAGTACTGCGCATGCCTAACATCTCAGGCGACTTTGTTGTCTTTCATAGGTTGGTAATGTGTCATAAATTAATTAGAAACAAGTGCTTTGTTCTTTTGTATCTTTTTGCTTTTAATGTTGTATTACGTACAAAAGCATAACTTTATTAGATGTATTATAGAAAAAAAAATCCGGCAAAGATTTAATTTTTCGTAAAGATACAGATTAGTAGCTACTTTAAGGGTATATCTACGAAGAAAAACAAGATCAGACATTTCATATGAATATACTTTTTCATTGGATAAATAATTCTGAAATCTCATGTTGATTTACATGCATACAATGTATGCAACATCGCAACTGTCCAAAGCCGTTTCGGTAAAGTCAAGGGTTTGATTTTTTAATGAAATCAGGTGTATCTCTGATGTAGGTAGATTGTTTCTTGTCGATCGGTAAAAGATGGTCAAATTATATGTATGTCTTAAGATATTTTCTGCTGTTGTTATATTAAAAAAAAATAATAGGCTATCAAAGTGTTGGCTGCTGCGTTGACCTTTTAAAGGATTATCAAGACTTTTCTCATCTATTTTGTGTTTTAGCGGGAGCTAGTACATTCTCCCACATGTTTGCCCTGGCTCAAAACCGGGATTTTCCTAGTTTAATGTGTCATATTGATACATTTCTGTTATTTTTCTGTTATATATTGTTCAATTACATCATATGTACGTTCTGCCGTGCAAACCAAGCGGAATCTGAATAAATACAGGGATGCTATTAGGAGTGCTTAATAAAACTCAACAAAATCCCTCGGTAAAAGTTGGTTAAGCATTATATAATTATATGATGTCATTTGGTCAAAACTGAGTTTTTAGTGTCTGCGATACTGTACTTTGGTGAGAATGAAGTCAGAGATACCAGAAACCGTACTGTGCAAGCTGTGAGCAGAGACAGATGTACTGGCAAAAGAGCTTTTTCTAGAATTCCACCGTCTTAGAAAACACATGAAATCTTTGAGAAATTCGTATTACAATCGAAGCATAATTGAAATTTGAAGCAGAAAGCAATCAACTTGCAAAAGAGCTTCGTAGATTGAAAACGTCAGTGCAAGAATATGTGTAGTTCATGTAGGGGTTGGACAACGCCTACTTAGGTTATGTAATTGGTTATACGTTAGCGATATAATTAACAGCAAACACATTTATAGATGTAGTGTGACAAATAATGTGCAAAGGTGAAAATGCAAACTGGAGTATACTAGTAATATGAAACTCCACATTATTATATTCTGGAAATACATGTAAGTGTCCGAAAAATGACATTTGTATGAAGGTAATAGATCCTGTAATTTCCACTTGACATCCAGTGTGGTTTTGTCGTGTTTGGTTGCGCTGTGGGTGAAGGAGCTATGATAAGATTGTTTGGAACGAATGGAAGGCTTTAGTATTTTCCTCCTATGCTGTCTTCATATGTCTGACCACCTCCCTCTTTGGGACGGCGTTGGCTTAGGTTTTAAACCAAGCTTTTCATGGGATCACAAAGTATATTGTATATATAAATAGGCCTATATGTTTCGAACAGATCTGATAATTATATGCAACATGTGTACAAAAAGAATGTGTGGTGGGTTATTGGTTTTTTTTTGTTTTTGTTTTTTTGTTTGGTTTTTTTGTTTTTGTTTTTTTTTTTTAGTCTCAAATTTTTAAAACAACTTCCTTTTTTAAAAAAGTAAGATTTTACCCATACATTACAGTCAAGGAAAAATATATCCTCCTGTCAAAAGTTTTAATCGAACATTGAAGTTTGAAATGTGACACTAATTTGCATACTGTACTTACATGAAAATGGGTATGTTTTTAACGATTTTTATGAGAAAAAGCATAAATTTACCCCCAATTCCCGTTTTCCTATTGAATTATTTAAAAGGTGTTGTTTGTTTAGAAAGGGGAAGATAACGAACAGCGATCAATCTCATCAATCCCATACAGAGTTTAGCAAACACTATATTGTTTTTGCATGAATAACCAATAGCTCATTGCTTGAAGTTTTGCCCTTATATGATGATAACGTTCCAATTCTCTAGTTTGTTGGATTCAACCAATGTAAAGGCTTGGGGTCAATCAATCATGTAATCATTGATATGATGTAGTTTGTCTCGGACTAGAATGTCGCTCAGTCACTGGATAAAACGCTTATACAACGTGACAGCGGACGATCTTCCTGTTAAAAGTCTGTAAGAAATCCAGCAATAAATCAAATCAGACTTTTAAGATCCGCTCCTCAACGATACACTCCATAAAATTAAAGGGGCGGAATTTACAAGTCTGATATGATTGGAAATAAATGTACGGTAATGTGACGGATTTACGTGTGAAGACGGGAAACATGACGAAATATGAGAATATGCTGTGGTACTGTCCGCGACAAGATAAGACAGTTTGTTACTGACCGTCTATGGAAATATATTGGGTTGCTCATACCCTCATACCCATATACTGCAAGGCTTCGAGTATCTCTTTCAAATATCAATGTTGCCCTCTACCTGCAGTAGTAAATGGAACTGATCGTTAACCCAGTGTTCAGTGTGGTAAAATAATATATATATTTACCTGTCATGATTGTATTCCAATTTTCATGCTTGTCTGCGGTTAACCCTGCCTCTCTTTTTTCCAGATAGACACTCGGTTTAAAACAGCTCAGACCCCTCAAGGGGACCTACGGGTGGCGATAGCTGGAATTGTATTGGCAATGGTAAGCGCCACCTTATTTAGGAAGAAAATGAAATGTTCTGATATAGGAATATTTTGAGGACTAAGAAATATTTTATGAGATTTTTTGCTATGACAGGATCGAATGTCCTCCAACTGGACTGAGAACAACGTAATCAGTGGAAATAAGGTCAATGACGGAAATACTCTGATGGATTTTGCCATCTGGTCCAACTCTCAAAAATCTCGTTTGCCGAGGCATGATCACGCCGCATTGTACACTGGGTAAGAGAATTGTCCACAAGATCCCCAAAATATTAAAAATAGGCCCTCCTTGTTAAAAAAATTTATATGCGATGTGATTTATTTCCTTTCAATTGTAGGTATAATCTGGCAGAAACATCGACGGACGACAGAACAATAGGTTTGAATATCTCATCTTCCTTTTTTATGCCCCCTTGATCGAAGATCGGGGGCATGTTGTTTTTGTCCTATCTGTCCTTCTGTCACTCTGTCCTGTCATTCTGTCTGAAACTTTAACCTTGGCTATAACGTTTGAATGGTACGTACTAGGGCTTTGGTTTTCTTATGACAAGACTTTTCCGTGGGTACCAACATTTTTGACCTCTTGACCTTGAAGTTTGACCTACTTTTCAAAAACTTTAACCAAAGCTATACCTTTTGAATGGAAAGTACTAGGGTTTGATATTTCACATGTATGTTTTTTATGACAAGACCTTTTCATGGGTACTAGATTTTTTGACCTCCTGACCTTAATCTTGAACTTTGACTTACTTTTCAAAAACTTTAACATTAGCCATAACTTTTAAATGGCAAGAGATAGGGCTTTCATATTTCACATGTGTATTCCTTATGACAAGCCCTTTTATCCGGTACCAAAATGTTTGACCTTGACCTTGAAGTTTGACCTACATTTTAAACACTCTAACATTGGCCATAACTTTTGAATGGTAAGGGATAGACCTTTCATATTTCACATGTCCTATGACAAGTCCCTTCCAATGGCATGTGGAATACGGGGGCATTCGTGTTTCACAAACACATCTTGTTTTCTAATGATAAACGTTGTACACATCATTATTTTCTTTGCTTGATATTCCAGGTATCGCCTACTTGTCCCGAGTATGTAATTCTTACGCAGCGTCTGTTAATGAAGAAACGTTCAATGCTATAGCTATCCACATTGGTTCACACGAACTTGGCCACAGGTAATTACAATTGATGAATTAATCCGTAATCATTTGGGAATAAGTCGACTTGTGTTGGGTTTTACTTTAAGGCAATGTATTACAACTTCCTAATATTTTTGGTCCTCATCAAAATTTGATGTCAGTCTTTTCTATTATATAGTATTGGTGCATCACATGACACTGGGGCGTGTCCGTCCAGAAATTTTAATTTAATGGCAGGGATTTTACCAAATCCCGCTAATCTTAGTCCAGACATGGCGCTGAATACGTTCAAATTTTCGTCCTGTTCTCGAGCAGCAATTGGTAACTACGTAAGCGGTTTGCTTGAGTAAGTTTTCAAAACGATGCTTTCATGCATGACATTCTTTCTTATCAAACACACTAACCTCAAATTAATTACAAGCACAACATTAACAAGAGAAGGATCTTCAGTAAATCCCATCTTACACAGCATTTCTAAGGGCAGGAAAGTAAAATCTCCATGTTTTCTGTAGAAATTGCTTGAGTAATGTACCGCCATATTTGGATGTAGTCAGTCGAGAGAGTCAAGCATTTACAGCAGACGAACAATGCGCTTTGACGTATGCACCATCCACTGGATCCACAGTTTGTCGGGTAATTATCTAAAAAAATGACTTCTAAATGTAGTTTACTCAGGGCTTGATTCTAGCTCTGATATTTATATAGCATTGCTTCTGTTTACAACCAAAACGAAAGGAAAGTAAAGAATGAAAGATTGTATACAATTTTTACCGAGTTACCAAATATGCTCATTATCTGGTATATACTGGGAAAGGTAGTATGTAAATACAGTATGCAGTATAAGACAATCGTTCACTCAACACACTTGTATAAAAGCTGCATTCAAATTGATTATGAAATACACTCTAATTGCGCAATGTAGGAGACGTATTTGGGCACTATACTGAAGTGGTCCGAGATTTGTCATAAGCTTCGATGTCGTATTCCTGGGAGTACCTCGTGTTCCGCTCACTTCACATTTGATGGAACTCCTTGTGGTAACTACAAGGTAAAGTTTTCATTTTCAGTACCACGGGTGTTTTGGCTGGTTTGTCATAGGGTGCCTACTTTGTGTAATCAACTCCACCTCCAACATGACATTCCTAAAACTTTGTACAGTTGTTATGGACACATGGAAGATGTTGACAGTGATTCAACATTTTTCGAAAAATTTACGTGCATTTGAACTTTATCATTTTTAAAGCATATCTGACAACAATCCAGCTATGTCTGTTCTGGAATAGATTTTTTTTATATCTCGGTTAGATTAAAATAAGGTTGTATTTATTCTTTTTCTTCTTAAAGTGGTGTCAACAAGGGCAGTGCATTAGCTCTACGAAAGCTCAGGATGTGCCTGGTAAGTTCAACATTGTAACTTTTGTCCGTTTTGAAATCAACAGCCACTAATTCTGATCAATCCGTCATTCATTCCTATGTATCCACAGATATATGTCCGATTGGTGATGACCCCAGCTACAATTGCAATGCCTCCCTCTGTAGTCAGTATTCACCAAGTGTCAGGGAGGGAAGCTGTTGTCAAACTTGTTTAATTGGAACTACAACTATCTCTACACCAATAACAACAACCACACCATTAACTACAACAACACCAACAACTACAGTGATGCCAACAACTACAACTTCATCGAAAACAACAACAACTCCGACAACCACAACAACATTGATGACTACAACAACACCTTTAAGTTCAACAACTTCAACAACAGCATATTCCACTATAACAACTCCGACGACGACTACAACAACTTCAACAACAACAACAACACCTTCAACTACAACACCGAAGACTACAACAACAACTACATCAGGTCTGACAACTAATCCAACAATTACAACACCAACAATCACGACATCATCAACCACAACTAAGACACCATCGATGACTACAACAGCTACAACATCGACAACTATGACTAGAATGATGACAACACTAACAACTACGACAACTACAAAACCAATAACTATGACTAGAATGACATCAGAAACCACTGCAATACCAGCAACGTCCACAACAGTAATGATGTCTACAGTGACCAAACTGACAGATACAACACCAAACGTCACAAAACCAATAACTCCGACAATGGCTTCTACAACATTACAGACAAATGCATCAATGACTTCAACAACCAGGATATTGACATCTGGAATATCTACAACTACAGCCTTACCACCAACCGCAAATACCCAGACTACAACAACATTGCAACCTAAGAAAACTTCCGCAACTTATTCAATGACAGTAACACCGTCAACAACAATGACTACCACATCATCAATTTCGGCCTCAGCACTTCCGGTAACATCGCCAACAATAACCCAACTTCCCACAAACATGTCATCTACAACTTCAATAGCAACCAAAGCACCACAAATGTCAACTTCTGCAACAACTAGTTCAGGAGCATTAACAACTAAGATGGCAGTTCCTACATCTACATTTGAGTCAATAACGACCAAGACATCGCCTTTTGTTACCACTGCTGTGAAAACTACAACAGAGCAAACGACGTATGAAAAGACTACAGGTTCCCACACAAACACAAGTACGCCATTAACTGCTCTTAAAACCACCACAACAATTCCTCCACAATCTTCTTCTGTGGAGCCTCAATCTTCCACCTTTCAGTCAACAGAGGGTATTACAACTTCAGCAACCACAAGTCACATTCCAGCATCCGCCAAAAGTACCGCAACAACAGTTACAGCAAAGCAATCAACGCTAGCTACGTCATCGTCAACAGCACCGTCAACAACGCTGGAAACATCGACAACAGCATTACCAGAAAGTTCGACTTCAAAGACAATCCACTCTTCCACGTCATTATCAACAATCAACACTCCATCAGGAACAACAACGAATTCATCCATTGATACAAAGGAAACAACAATATCGACGAAAACCACTGAGCAACCCATTGTTAAAACAACAACAGACAGCAGTGATGATGCCATAATTAATTTTATGCAACAAGCGAACTTTTACCATTTAACGAAAATAGCTTTATTTCAAGCACTTGTAGCTAATTTATAATATTTTGCAATTTTTTTTTTTTACAGTTTTGGTTTGTATTTACTCAAAGATTGTCTCCAAGTTAAAAATCAGAACGAGCAATTAGGAATGTTTGGTCTAAAATGTAATATGTGCGTGTCTATAATGTTCTTTGTGAAACAAAATAAAATATGTGATTGAAACTGTTGCTGGTAACAATATATACTGTGTATGCCTCCATCAATCATCATATTACCTTTTGTATCCCTATATTAGATTTTGGGAGAATTATACCTTTGATACAATAAACTTAATTAAAGATTTATAGTGATCAGATATATTGAACTTACTAGGTCTGATTATTCTATAATGACCCTTGGCTGTGAAACATAATCAAGCGATACGGCCGTAACATGCACTTTGAATGAACCTATTTTAACGAATTGTATAATATAGAAAGGATTCATGTCGCCGTGAAAAATTGTATTATCATTTCGCTATACGGAAAGAGCTGTAAGTATGTTATTCTGGGAATAGTTTATACAGACTGTACTCTTGCTAAATCGCATATCTGGTAAATTGGTAAGGTTTTTCTTTTGTATCCATCCATACTTCTTGAATTGTGAGATTTTCTTTTATTTGTACAAATACCTCGATGAAAGAACATGAACTTGCTGAATAGAGATGTACTGTGGACGGTGAGTTCGTGTACGGAGTGTGTCTGCCAATTACCGCGCGTTCCTGCAAGTATTTCCCAGAAGGCTGGTGGTACGTCTGGTCAGTGAAGTTATTTTACTTCCTCATAGCAGTTGTCTGCGTTGATATAGAGGTCAAAAGAAATCCTAACTAAATGTAGTGGTTCAGATCCATGGAGCTACATGTATATCTATATCAATTTGTTACTCTCCAAATATAAATCTGTCACAAAACTAAACTAAGTGTTCTGAAGAATATCATAACAGATATATGATTCTGAAGAATATCATAACAGATCTATTATGTATGTGCCTATACCAAGGAATGACCATGAAAGCCACGTGATCTATTTCCAGCGTGGTCCTAACGAGATACATTATATAATGTAATTAACAACAATATTGAGAAATAATGAAAGGCATTCAAATTGAAAGACAATTCTACTTTAGATGACAACTTTAGTACAACAGTACTGATTATAGATATATTTCTTGAATACAAAACCATAATTACATGTTGATAACCATAAATGTGCATGACAATGTACAAAGATCAATAATACAAATATTCCCTATCTATCATTTTCTTAATTTCATTGAGTAAGTGTATTTTTTAACTCGCGATTTAAAATTAAATTTTATTGCTTATTCATATTTTATTTGATTTGACTGTTTTCGAAGGGGGGGCAAGCCATTAAAAAAGGCACAGACACCGTTCTTTTAGGGGGGGGGCAAACTTATATATGTGCAAACATAAAAAACGACCCCAAAAAAGCAAGACACATAGACACTGTTGAATGTCCCCCATGCCCCCTTCCCGGCTCCTACGCCCATGTTGAGAGAGAGAGAGAGATTTCCATCTTTTTATGTCATAAAAAAAAAGTTTTGCCGACTCTATTTTCTCAGACCTTAGTACAAAGAAATTAAACTTACTTGATCTGGTTAAAAAGTTTTCGAAATTCATTTCTTAAATGATAAGGATATTTCATGAAAAATATTAAATACATGATTCAGTCGAAGTTTTTTCTTATTGTTTTGCTGGTTTAATATTCAAATTCTCCAGTTTTTTTCAAATTCTTACTTCTAGGCTTCTGGGAGATAATCTGGAAAACAAATGTGTAATTTGTTGTCAACCCTTCATACCAGGATGCACACATAAGTAGTATATGGGTCTGTTTGCCCCCCCCCTATGAATGGGCTATTGTTCTCGAACAATAGATTCTATTGTATTTCTTTTGTGTTGAAGAACAATGGATACCACGTGAACTGTGTGGTATTCCTTTGATGTATGAAAGAGTATGTGTCATCTTGTTATGTTGTAACCTTGACCGACATAATGAATAAGAAGGGGAGGTATTGCGACTGTAGAAAAAATGACAATGGTAAAACAGATGTCAAATGAGGTCACTATGTATCGTATTGCAAACGTTGATGAATGACTATTGGTCGTTGAAATGATGAAATGGAATGCTTTCCTAATAACATAGCGAAAACGTGAATGAAAAGGCATTGACCTTGATACAGTTCGATTCATTTTTTTTTCTGAAGAAAAATAATCGTGTTTTGAATATTTTACCACTGGTCTACTACCTCTTTTTTTTCTATCTTCATAATATTGAGAACATGAACACCGATTTAGGTTTCTCGATACATGTATTATTAACAAATTCAGCGGTTTTACAGATGAGAGAATGTTGTTTTTTTACTACATCTTAAAATCAAATTGACAAGTTTTAATGTAACAGTTGATTCGAATATTAGCATCAGAGGCTCTTCGATAATAGCAGATATAAATCATCTATCTACAATCGGCGTTAATGATAATCCTATAGAATTCAAGATGCTCATGTTTCTAATTTTGAGTTAAAAGATGTGCAGGGTCTTTCCAAAGTGAAAAAAATCCAAAGGTACAACATTATAGTACTGCGTAAGCGGTAAAGTACGTTTCTTGAAAATAGGTGACCATTGTTTCGATCAGAAGTTATATGAATTGAAATCTCCTTCATCCTTGTGCAAAGACGTTTAAATCCCAATCCGTGTCCTTGATGTTCAAATCAAACAATACGAAGTAAGTGTACGTTGGTGGAATGTCAAATGCGTAGTAAATAACGTTCAAATGATATAATTGAAAGTAACTACCGGAAAGAGAAAAAACTGTGTGGGTTTTTTTTTTGTGTCTTTTTTTTTCATAAATACATTCTACAATATCGTTCACAATTGTTCTAAGTGATTTAAAGAGTTAATTCATTTAAAAAAAGAGAAAATAATCAAAGAATGCCATCACTAAATAACATTTAACAAGCGTGACCTGATAGTAGGATCATAGTTAACAATACCGGGTGAATTGTTTTTTCTTAGAAAATCTTTATCAGTACGTGATTAACTTTAGTGTGTTTTATTCAATTGGTCATCGATGGTGAAAAATGTTTAAATAAGCCTCATCTTTTCTATTGGACGATAACAAAAATCTCAAGCGGTCGATGTTATGAATGGACATTTAAAATCTCTTTTAATTGTATCTTTCACGCTGTTTTTGGTCTCAGTCAAACATATCGTGAATCGTAGTAAAAACGTGAAATGAAAACGCGGAGAAATCTTGTCCTTGATTTAGGTCAATTTATTTTTTTCTGTAAGAAAACGGTACTCAATATGTGTTTAAAGATAAATAAGTAGTTTATTTGACACTGAAACTTTACGGAAAAAAAGATTTAAGTAACTCAAATTTTGTTTGATCAATAAAAATCTCAAATGGGTACAATTCTTCTTATATAGGGTTTACACTTCTTGGTTTCTGGTCAAAACAAATACGTAAAACTCCTTCAGTGATTATCCTGTGAATAAGACTACGAAAGAAAACGTTCAAAAACTTTAAAGAATTTATTTTTTCGTTTGAGGATATCATGTACAATACATAAAAAAAGGAAGCAGACATACAGACAGGTTAAATGATAAGTTTAACTAAAAAATGCAAGAGAACGAAATCAAGTTTAAAGTATCTTATGTCACGATGATTTTATTTCTTTTTTACCATCTATCATGTCCCTCGGGGTTACAGGCAGGACACCGTAGCATTCCAAGTTGATTCAAATGATCATCCTGAAGATAACAGAGGGTAAAATCCTTAAGTTCTGGTAGATTATTTTCAATAACAGTCCAATTCTGCATGAACACGGCAAATTCTTCGGGTCTGAAACACAGTCCTCTCTTCGTGGGGACGCTTTCGTCTTTATTTGGTGGTAGCCAATATTGTCTAATGTCAACACAGGGATTATCCTTTCTCACGCTGGCAAAGATGTTGTATCCTAGGTGCCAACTATTTTCTCCCTTTTCTTCCACGGTTTTCTTTATGGAATCCAAAAATGAATCCAGACTTTTGATATGGTGTAACTTAAGGCTGATTCCTTTTTTGGTCGGAATCATTTTGACTTTACTGACCATCCATTCTCTCAAGTCCAGTCTTGGTTCTTCCTTCCATGTTGAAACTCGGGCATAGCGGCCGTTACCTAGTGAAATTAGAGAGTCTTTCGCTGGACATGTTACTGATGTGTAATGTTTGAAGAACTGCAGTTTAAATGACAACGTACCCGAGTACGTAAACTTTTTATACGGTTTACATTTTGGGGAAAATCCATGACGTCACGATAACGTACATCCTTCGTTTTTTCCAACGTTGTTCATGCGTTTATGAAAAGATGTAAAGATCAATAGTCCTTTGATCATGCTGAACTATTGTTATAGACAATGGATTAAAAATAGAACATCTTGGGTTAGAAAAAATCGTTGTAGATACGATTTTGAATAGGGGTAATGATGTGATACGTCTTATTCAAATACGTTTTAACGTCATTTTTGACGTTTTTGGTACGTTTAACCTTGGTTTGACATGAGAGTATAAAAGCTGACGGTAAATAATCAGTGGCATTCCTCAGACAATCTTCAGACGGTGAAGATGTCGTCTATGTTGGATTGCACCCCAAATCTCGTCAAGTCCAAAAATGCTGAATTTAGTCAGAAAGATACTTCCATGGAGACATTGGTGGGAAGCGATCTGGAAACAGATTCCGAACTTAGTTTTTTTTGGGACCCTCCATATTCTAAACCAATTGTAGAACCCAAGAGGTCTCATAACCTTTTCAAGGAAAAATCTAAGAAGTCAGCCGGAGTGGAAATGACGGTACAAAATATACCCCCACCACCTCAACATCCTAGAGTCGTTCGCTGGCAATATCCGGAGTACTCGACCTTTTCCGAACGCTATAAAACCTTTTGGGACTGGCCCCGTTTTCTTAAAGGACCCAGTACGAAGGACCTGGCACGTGCGGGTTTCATTTATACCAAAATAAGTGACAAAGTCACATGTTTTTGTTGCGGTCAGACGTACAAGAACTGGGAACCTCAAGACGATGCCTTCAAGGAGCACATAAGATGGTCAAAGGGCTGTTACTTTGCCTTAATGGTAGCTGAAAAAATTTACCCAGTCTAAAAAAGTGAATATCTGATTTTTTTTTTAATGAATACATGTAACCCTACTCTGAGTTATCTGAACAAATAAAATATATTTTAAAGATACAAGTGTTGACTTTTTGTGTGTTTCTTAGGGGGTGTCACATCTAAATAAACGAAGGGTCTCTTATGACTCAGTAATCAGCTTATATTTTCAACGATTGAAGGAATAGGGGGGAAAACGAGTGAGGAGCGACTATGGAAGAATACTGCAAAAAATCTGGTACAACCCACGTCACCCAGCGTCCTTTGCCGGACCTTCCAAACTTTATCAAAGTGGTGAAACGGGAGGGTAAATTCAAGATAGGTAAACATAAATCAAAGAATTTCTGGCAGTAATACAAGACGCTTATCGTTACAGAAGAAAGGTCAGCGCAGAGGGTTTAAAGGAGACCGTGTCATAGTACAGGGGATCGATTATCAATGGGAGCCGATCTCGCAGACGTAACAGAACCTCTCCAAGGACAACGATGGAACCAAGTTTCTGTTAGTGATAATAGATGTATTTTCGCGCTTCTTGTGGGTGAGACCCTTACAAGACAAGAAAGCCAAAACCGTAATCGAGGGATTCAAAGACGTCTAAAAGGGCCAAGACGACCTAAAGCTATCCGGACCGACAAAGGTTCTGAGTTTTACAACCGTAATTTCAAACAGTTTTTAGAGGACCGTCAAATCAAACTGTTTTACGCCTTAAATGAAACCAAGGCAAATTTTGCCGAGAGGTACA
>CAJDSM010028766.1:0-5000 GCA_903981925.1 Ostrea lurida
GTGCATGACCTTGGATGACACCCGACGTTAAAAACTCGTCCCGATACAAGAGTATAGGCCTAGGACCTAAGTTGGTGGTTTTACGATTTATTCATAAATCGAAATGGTTGAGCCGTATTTTTTATTATTTCAAAGTGTACAAAAATTACCTGAAAGTGTGGAATTACCTGGACCGACTCTATTATCTCTCCATCACTTTCTATGACACTGATTCATTTTCAAACCGAAACGCCGAGGGGGGGGGGGTATATTAATTAATTTACTTATATATTTATGCTTTAATAATGTACAAAAGGGCTTCACATAACTATTTTATACAGTGATAATCACATTTTAGAGACGGATCCAACTAGGCTTACATAAATGCGTAAAAACTGACGTTGAGGAAGACTTCCCCGTCTTAGCCATGCATACAGTAGTAAATCCGTAGTCGAAAATAGTTGGAACTGTTTGGTCGAACATTTGATTTCTATATATTCACTGTTTTTCCAATGTAGGGTGTACGAAACCTATCAACTCCGTTAAATAATTGTCACTTTGAGCTTTTGAGTTCTAGCGTTCTAGCGTGATTTTGAAGCATTTTCGAACCCAAATCTCTCTGAACGTCGGATTCCGGGGACACAAATGCATTCTGACTGTGTACATACAGTTGAAAGCAAGCACAGTCAGCTATTTTGATTGCTGAATCTCGTAGTGTTTAGTATAAACAAATACAGTGTTGCGTCATGCTGGTCTTTGTTGACGTCATCAAGCAAGAGAGAAAAGTCATCATACTTTATTACTACTTCAGTTCACAGCAACATTTAACGATCTGTAGCATCTGTCATATTGCGATTTTTTCTGAATAAATTATTTACATTCATCTGATGGGTAAAGAAGAACACATTTTCATGCAAAACAAAATTTTCTTATGATTTGTCTCCTATGACCTTTAATTAGCTATCTTGTCACAATAACATATAATGCACACTATCCGATATTATGCACCGTGGCAAAAAAAAAAACCAAAACAAGCTTATCTGGTAGGGAATACTGGTAAGGTGATATGAGCCCATGTACATGTATCATGCGTTCCTTAGGGATGGGGTGGAAATCAAATAACAGTCCTTGCATTACTTCGCGATCACAGAATTCTTAGTTGTCACATCGTTCATTACCACAATATCAAATTTTCTGAGATCCATTTATTACATCCCCACATGTTTTTTTTTTTGGGGGGGGATTGGGGGGGTTGGGGGGAGGAAGGTTGGTGGTGGCTGTTGTTATGGAATCACTTTTTTCCATTAGTCTATTGGTGAGGCTCGTGTCTGAGCTTAACCTCTTTGTTCTTTGACGTAGGCATCTCATACTAGACGCATATTTTATTGCCACGAACTGGTGTCATGTACATCCACGATCCCCATTTGACCTTAACCTAAAAGTAAACAAATATTTGTTGTTTTTTTCTCTACATGGATTTGTGTCCATGTCATAACTTCTTGGATCTTTGTCATAGACATACCATAATAGCACACATGGGGGTACCACTTTAGGGTAATGTGTCACGTCCTTTCTCTGTATGTGCAGTTACTATCCAGGTCACAACTTCTTTGTTCATTGGCGTAGACATATCTAATTGATATTTCGCTACATTCCTGACGGTTTTGTGAATATGGCACTCACCTATTCTTTTAGATAACCAAGGTTTCCTCAGTCCTTTTTTATTATCCCAAGATAACGCCACCCACTAACATCATTGACCACTTGACATTTTGGTATTTATTTTGACCTAATATGAAGATCAGTATTTTCTCCTAGCATTTCATCATTGAGCAAAAAGAGAGGATACTTTAGAAATGAGAAATAAGGATTCATACCTACTACACATTAGTGTATAAATTGTAGAACACTTATATTATAACGTAAAACACCAAAAATTATTTTGTGTATCACATGTCTACGAGAATTCAAGCTCAAACGCGAATGAGAATGAAATTCACTTAGATTTCTTCATTTACTGAAAAAAAACATTTTTTTACGATTCTAGTAAAATGAATTAATGCATTATATCTATATCGTCTTTATATAACAGCAGATTTCACAGCAACGCATACATCCTGCATAAAAAGGCAAATATAGCAAACAATAACCAATCTCAAATGACCGTACAGGAATATAAAATAAGAGCTGGACAAACAAGGACACCTGGACAGCAGAAGTGAGATCAGGTACTTAGGAGGAGTAAGCATCACCTGTACACTGGCCACACCGGCCGTGTACCCACAGTCTTGATCAGGTAAACGCAGTTGTTAAGATCCATGTAAAAGGGACAGCGTAATCATTGCTATAAAACTCCAAACACAGTATCAAACCGGATTTTACATGCTATATGAGCAAACAGGATCGATATATACACATGTAACGACCATAGAATTTGCGAAATTCCTGCAACAACAATTTGTTTGTCAGTAGCTCACCTCGAAATTTCCCCATGCGAAATTGAAGCCCATTATAACAAATCCTTGTTTTTGATTTTAGGTTTGTAGTGAGTTAAATAGTACAGCAATAAGTGAGGGTCATGTTTTAGCAGCATATACTGGTACATAAAATATATTTCAGGAGTTTGCACATGTGTTGTTGCATTGTATGCAACCACAGGGATACCTTAGTTTTAGATTTAGCTTTGCCTTTACATTTAGTCCAATTAGCTTATTCAGGTTGAAACATATATTTCTGGTATATTACTAAATCAGCTGAATCACTATACGGCAAATCGCAAGAGCTGATATTGATACAAACGGTCAAGTTAATATCCCCATTGAATATCCAGGATCAAATTCATATCATGATAAGATTGATTGATTGATTGATAATTTATTGTTTTACGTCGCACTCGAGAATGTAAAGACAAAGATAACGAACAGTAATCAATCTGGTAAGTACTAAATAGAACATAAAAACAATATTTTTTCACTCATACGACAAGACGTCACTATTGCCGGTGATTGGTTTCAAAAGTTAGGCCTATGATCGACATTCAGGGCATTTAAGCAAGGGGGGGTCTTTATTGTGTCACACCTGCTGTGACACAGGACCTCGGTTTTTCCGGTCTCATACAAATGACTGCCCCATTCGTCGCCTCTTACGACAAACAAGGAACACCGAGGACTTCTTCTAACCTACCTCAAATAATTCAAGCCCTCCATCTCCGGTTCTCTTCGACTTATGGGGGTTTAAATGAACCAATCGATAATAATGCTTCAGCTATCCTGTGGATTAGGTGATCAATTAGCGTTTTCCATTGACAGAGTCTGCGCAAATTTATTACCGATCAATAGGGAGCGGAACTATAGTGACTGGAATATTCGGGTTATGTTTCAAAATTGGTACCGTATATGATTTATATTATATCTAAACTATCTCAGATTGTTTTTCTTTTTCTTAAAATTCTAAACGCTATTTTTTTAATATTTTGATCATGTTAACGGTCTTCCAAGTTCATAGTAACATAAGACAAGACTACTTTGACGTCACAATGGGTATTACGCTGATAACTAATGTCACAGTTGAAAGTGAAATTTCTGTTGACACATTTTTATTGTGAATGAATTAAGGCTTTAAAGTAGCGATCGATAGGGAGCAGAATAGAACGACTGGATTATTTGAATGAATTCTAACCCGGATCCATTAGTGTTTCGTAACAAGAGATAATGAGGACTAAAACAATGGTAAGGCATAACTAGTCCATTTAATTTTGGTTTTGTTTAAGGTGCAACCTGATGTCACTTTTTGCCTTTTCGTTGATTGGACACGCATAAACAGAGCCATTCCATGTCAAAATGTTTGTAAAGAAGATCACTCTTCTGTCTTCACAACTGCGCAATAGTTTCGTTGGCCTCATGGTAGGTTCACAGTTATGTAGTACTATCAATATGATGTGATCTGCAATATAAAAATCAGTTCATTACTTATCATAATACTGAATGCACATTAAGTTTTCTGTCAGAGAAGAGTTAAACTCCTACTACCTTTGTGCGTGACGTTTTCTAACGTTGCGTCAACTTCGCCCTTTAAATGTGATAGAGAGCGGAACACAACTAAAAGTGGAGTTCCGAATGACATGGATGAATATTTCGGAATCCATTGTAATTTAAACTGCCACCAAGGACAAGCTGAGTAGAAAAACTTCTCAAACAACGAACTGCAATGTGGAGACGCTTCCAAGCAAACAATTTTCTCTGTAAATAAGTGCTGATAGTAGCATGTAATCATATTATGATTATCCAAAGAAAGTTATTTTTATTTTGAATCATAGGATTGAACATTTAGGTTGGTACAAATAAGGCTCGTTCTTCACTTACTTCTTGTCCAGTTAACCCACACATAAGCAAATAGACAAAGGCATGGCACTCCAATGTACACCACTGTAATGTATAAATTCATGAAATGCACAACGTTATATAAAAAGACAAAATGTGATTTACTGACCTTATGACAGCAATTGCTTCCAAGTAAGAATATATCTGATGAGGTTTTTTTTTTTACCTCGGACCAAACTGTCTATATATTTGTCTATCATCAGATAAAAGTATTTACGTTATTGCTGACCATTTCTTTCAACATTCGGTAATAAATAAAATGGATAAAAATGTTATTGGGGGTGGATCTTCCCCGATATAATAAAACAGTTAACTTGCATTTTTGGTTTTCGTTGTTATTGTAGTTTAGATCCTGAGTAAATTTATGCATTAAGGTCATGATATAGATCGACTACTTTTTGAAATTACGCTAAACTCAATTAAAAATATTTGTAGTTGTATTTCTTGTATGTGCTCGCTTCACAATGTTTACCCAATAAAAGGAAAACAATATGATTGTGAAATATTTTTCTCTCACTTCAAATTGTTTGTTTAAAATTGCCAGGAACGTTCGCACAAATTGTAAAGAAAATTCATGTACATAATTAATGATCCCAATTCTAGTATATTTAGGGGTCTGTGTTAAATTGCGTTTCTCATTGG
>CAJDSM010028766.1:10000-16796 GCA_903981925.1 Ostrea lurida
CCGTGTTGGTCCTACGTACTCTTAACTTTGTATAACCTAGGATTTATACATTACATACTCCTTATATTCTTCTTTTCATGAATTACGTTTCATTATATTCACTTTCGATTGAGATAAGAATACATGTAGATATGCGCAAACGTTTAAATTAACAGTAAGAAGCTATAGCTCGTCAAGTGTTGTGTAATTTTCCATTATACTTCGTATGAACCAGAATAGTACACTTTTACAGCCTTTATAATAATTACCTCTCCTTGGTTTAGTTTTTTTTTCACATCGATTTTGTGGACATGTGATCCGCAGGCACGTGATAAAAAATGTAACAAATTGTTTACAGGAAGTTCTATATTTAAAACGTCAAGCTTCTATGGCTTCATCGTGTATTATCCTACCATACAGCACTTGTGTAATCTGAGTATGGCATTTCAAGTATCTGTAACAGCTTGTAGGCACAACTTCGTAGGTCAACTTTTGGTTTAGGATATCCAATGCACAAATCGTGTCTATGAAATTGGCTGATCTCAGTGCAAATCATGCAAAATCGAAGGTGTTGAAAGTAAAATAGTTTTTAAGTCATTCTGACCTGCATTTTTTCCATAATGATGGTAAACATTGGTACCGTATATGATTTATATATAAATGAAATAGTCAATAATTTGAAAATAAAGCAATGCACGTCTCAGGTAAACGTTACCCAGGCAATTGTGTTGATCGTGGTAACTTGAAGAAGTGCATAAAGAATAATAACTATCATTTAGTTTCAGACAAATTTACGACCCTAGCTAGGACCTTATGTAGACCCTCTAGGACTGTACGTTAGTTTGAAAATAAATGATAATTGAACAAAAAGAAGATATGTATATGCATTTGTTCAAGGTACGTGGTGTACTTAATATCACGAGAGTTGAAATAGCACTCATAGCGACAATGCGTAACAAAATCTGACGGTTCAAACGCAACCCCGATAATCCTCAACAATGTGTCACAATTTTTGTAGATGTTGAATTGAACAGAAATATTGTTGACAGATGTGCCAGATTAGGTATCCTGCAATCAATACAAGATACATTTGACCAAACATTTCAACAACACTGGGACACGTTTGAAAGATCGGCGGATCATAAAGTTCAGCAGTATGAGTAAAAGTTTGTCTAAATGTACCAACTGTTTTTGTGCTCTTCTACATTTCTCTAAACACACTATAAACGCAAAAATAAAAGTGGAAATCTATTATTATTTGTATATTCAGTACATTTACAGTGTGTATGTATCTCGTAAGAAGTAGTACAGCCAGAGATGGAATTAAAATGGATGTATTTGATAAGGCACATGGTGTAGCACTACCTTCATCGGGATTTGAAATTCTAATGATCGTGTTAATTCATTTTAACTATGTATCTTACTGTTTCAATCCTTTAATGTATTGAAAATATAAATTGGCTATGGAGGAGTACAATTCTGGCTGACAGATAAATATTGTATAAAATGATTTGCAATGTTTGACTGGTGTTGATTTGCAGAACACACATGCAGCACATACTACAACACTTGATGACTTTCGATAACATAAGTAAAATTGAAATTCTTTTGCATTATTCTTTTAAATTGACATGTACCATAGCATATTACTTATACAAATTGCATTCACAAATTTACTATCGTTTATCAAAAATTACCTGTTTGCAGGATTTATGACAAAGGTGTATGAAGAACAGATGGTTAATGAGCGAAATAAAATATCATGAAACATTGTAAAATGCCTGGAAAGAAAATGCAACAGTTACAATTAAAGATGAGGGAGATAACGTGAAATGAACTGATGAATCCCTTGAGGAATACTCCAATCAGTCGAGCACACACTATTCTATTTGTGAATTTGTTACCCTAAACATAAAAATATATCTCATGTACAACTGGTTGAAATTGTATGGATTAAAAAAAAAACATTTTTTAAAGACGCCAGGCTCTCATTGGATGCAGGTTATTAGATACTTGGCAATCACTTGCCAACATCAAGCTTTATTTCATCCTAGGTTGTGAAAAATGTTTTCGAGAACTTAAATGTTTAAACTTGGATGTGTAGACTACAGGACTGAGTGAATACTTCTAATTTAATGTTTGAGTCATAGACAAAAAATAATTATCCTGAAACATTATGGAAAAATAACTATATAAATATACAAACTACATGGTATAGAATGCATTTGATTTGATTAGGATGAAGTCCTCGAGATATTATATCTCATATAATTCAGTTTGCGGCCATGGTGTTTGGAACAAAGCTGCAGTTCCCCAGTTATATTTGATTTACTGGAAACAGGGCGAATATGGAATGGTGGCCTTTTGTACTGTGGTTATTCACTGTGGTCATTTATTTTGTCCACACGAAAAGAACGTTGGAGGACTTCCTAAACTTGATGCAGATGATATGTGACGTACATGTATAATGTTGGAACATTTGTATTTAGAGTTTAGTGCATGTTTATTTTTTTTCTGAAAAAAATATTTCGAAAATTAAGAGTTAAACTCTCCCTCTCTGAAAGTTATACCCTTGATTACCTGTTTTGTCTTTCACTTTTAGAGCTGTATAAGTTAATATCCATTAATGGTGTACTCTCAAATAATCAATGTGGCACATGATATTGTTTTTGTTTTTTTTCATTGTGTAATATTTAGGATTAACAACAGATAATATGTTTCACTAATATTTTTGTTATTAGTCCATCTTTGTTTTAAACCTTTATTTTATAATTCTGTTTACTTTTTTGCTGTTGACATTTTTATTTAATAACAAATTATCGTGATTATCGTGATATAATTATACTCATTGAGTTAGCTCCCTTCATGAAATATTGCTCTTGATGACCTAGTTTTGCGTACCTTACAGGATGTACACCAATTCACAATAAATATCATATGCTATCAAGGCATCAATGCAAGGCTATTCATGAATAGGATTCCTTAATTTTGATGTTTAAGATATGAATAGAACCTACATATATTTATCTATTTTAAGCCCCTCAAATACAACATTTCACGACACGTACAAATAAACCATACGCACATCAACTTTGTTAAGTACTGTTTCTTCACTGCAGTGTCAATGTTCCATACATTTAAAGCCACCAAATGATAAAAACATAACTAAACGTTAACTGTGGAAAGAGCGATAAATCATTGTAGACTACGTTAACTGTCGTTTATTTTTTATGAATGGAATATTGAAGGGCGATCATATACTTCGAAATGAGAACAGTGTACATGCATGTGCATGTGAATGAAATAGTGAACATAACATCGACTATTTAGACCAGTTTTAAGAAAATTCAAAATTATCAAAATTCAGTGCTAAATCTAGTTAGATAGGTGTGAAGAGCCCAACAAAAATAGATCACCTTGTAAGTGTAAACTAACACTCCAACGACTCTCCCTAAAATGCGTCATCAAATTGAATTGACGGAAACAATATAAAACAGTTTGCTTCACTGCTTAATGTAAATCAGATATTTTTGACGTCCCAATCTTTTTAATATCAAGTTCCCAGTCCTTATGGGTAGAATCTGAGTGTTGTTTGATAAAGGGGTTTATCAAATGGGTTTTCTCCAAAAAGTTGCAGTATGAGGAAATTTATTACAAAGTTCGAGAATGTGAAGGTCGTGATTGTGCTCAAAATGGTATATTTAAAAAAAAAAATCAAGCATCAAAAAGTTCGATCATGCAGTGAAATATTAATGTCATTACAGGCATCATTATGTTACGTAAATCCAAGCTTTATATGTATACCTAAGCATACACTGCATATGCAGCCAAGTTCATTCCAGTTTTAATGTGTATACTCTCCGTTTTCCCTTAAATTCCTAAGAATCAAATCGTATGCTGCTGAATTCCTTACAAATAAAATTGTATACTAAGAATCATCTTTCGTTTTTTCTTAATAAAAAATGGAATTAATCCTGCGGTAAAATATTTAAACTTTCTTGTTTATTTGTAATTTATATAATCGCAATTAGAATTTAGAATTCCAAAGAACATGTGTTATATCCATCTTCAGTCCGTCATTGAGTAATTATCGATGTAATTTGCAAGAAACAAATGACAAACTTGATGCTAACCTCAACATCAACTGTCTCATTCTTTAATGACTGTGTGATAAGTGCACAAGCAGATAGAGAGACAAGCAGAAAGACAGACAAACAGACATATAGATAGATAGATAGATAAATAGATAGATAGATAGATAAATAGATGGATGGATGGATGGATAGATGTAAAACAAAGATAACAAATAGTGATCAATCTCGTGAACACCAAATAGAACACAAAAAACACAAGTTAAGCAAACACGGACCCCTAGACACAACAAAGATGGGATATGGTGTCTAGAAGGAGTAAGCAACCCATGTTGACCGGTCACACTCGCCGTGAGTACATAGTCTTGATCAGGTATGATCGTATCTGTAACACATCAGATAGATATATAGATCGATAGATCGATAAATAGATTCACAACCAAACAAATGCTAGATATAGGCATGGTATCAGACATACAATGCAGATTATGAATTTTATGCACCTAGATATCCTTCTTATCCTTTTTGAGGACAACACACAATTATGCAGCAAATTATCATAAATACGAATTTATCTTCTTTACAATAGGGGATGCTTACTCCTCCTAGGCACCCGATCTCACCCTTGGTGTATCAAGAGGTCCGTGTTTGCCCAACTCTTGTTTTTTTTATTCTATTTAGGACTTACGAGATTGGTCACTTTTCGTTATCTTTGCCTTTACATCTGCTTTGTATTTCATTATTTTATAGAAAATAGATGTTAAATAAAAACTAACAATCCGAAGTCAAGGTATAGTGTGATAACTTCGGCTATCCATCGTCAACTACCTATATTTTTGTAGAATCATTCCATCATCACCTGAATTGTTGTTCTGTTTCTGAAAAAGCAAAGATAATGAAAAGTAATCAATCTCGTAAATCCTAAATATAATACAAAAACAAGAGGTGGGGAACACGGGCGCCTGGACACACCAAAGGTAAGATCAGAAGCCTAGAAGGAGTAAGCATCCCCTATGACCGGTCACATCTGCCGTGAGCCCATAATTTTGATCAGGTAAACGGAACAATCCGCAGGCAAATCCACTGTGTGAAAAACGGCTTAACAATGGCTATGAATACATCAGACAGCATTTGACTCAATTGTAGATCATACTGGTAAACTAAATTGTTATAAAATTTACGAAATGCTGCCTTTAAACGTGACTGTTGAAATCCCTGCAGCAACAACTTTTCTCTAAGTAGCTTCCATTGATTTATAAACTAATAATACGCAGAACAAGCTCTTGTGTATCGAATAAATTGAGAGACATACACACCATATGCATGTGATGATGGAATATTGCTACATAAATATGGAAAGTTGACGATGGAGAAGCTCAAATCGTCCCGTTTGTAATATTGTTGAGTATTTAGTTTGCCTTTAGTGTCTATGTTCAATATAACATCCAAGTACGTAGCAAACATGAAAGATTCTGTGGTGTCATTTATTTCTAGTTCGCTGGGATATATTGAATCGACATATGAATGAAAATCATTATTATTGATAAATAAAACGAATGGACAAAGAAAAGCAGTGGTACTCTTTGTAGAAGACGATAGAGAAAGGCACCAGAATAACAATCGGTCTTCACACAATGAATCTTGACAAGAAAGGTGGTACACACCATCAGTTCGGATCTGACGTATCAATATTCCTATGTCCTCTTCCAGACCTCCATGAACTGATATTTCAATGTTGCCCTCTTACAGCTCTCACTGCAACACTTTCTGAGTATTAAGATTTCTGCATATAATATCACCATCTCAAACAAAAGCCACCTGGAAAGCGATATATTTTACCGATACCTTCTGTGGATTACGACCAACCAAGTGCAAATGGAAACTTTGTATCTCTTAATTGTTTAACTCATATATCTTATGATAGTGTTTTAATCGTCAATTGCATTATGTTGTTTATTTTTATTTTCATAACATCTAAAATTATACTAAATTCAAAATAAAAATTAAATGATTGAAATGAATTCTATTCATAAAATGGCACTGGTGAAGGTGCAAACAGCAAGCAGCCTAATCGATATCCTAAGTACTTAGTACAATAGATAGAAACCCAAGTCAAACAAATGAGAAACTATTGATGATTATGTAAACACAAATACCATATCAGGTAGCTTGTGAACGAATGAAGTCAACAACAAAAAATATTTAGCTTTCCATATGTAATCATCCGTGAATGCCCAACTCTTGTTTTTGTATTCTACTTCGAATTTCAGAGATTGATCACTGTTAGTTATATTTGCCTTTACATGAAACAATTCATATCAAAAGCTTCACAATGACGTATAATTTATAGAAATATATCTCTCATAGCAATGTTTAAAGATTTAAGGATATTGTATAAGATCAATGCGCATCTGGTGCATCAAAATTGGTACTGAATATGATTTATATCAGAAGACAATTATGACACATTTTCCTGACCATAATGGATATCTGTGCACAACATGCTATAAAAAATTAGTAGGATTGTGGTAGTTTTCAATTCTCGAAACGTGAATTAATAAAAAGAACAAAATGCTACCAAATGTATCTTAAATATATGTTTTAATCAACTGTATGAAAGCGACAGGTTGACATCCAAACTGTTGACGGCCATCAATTATTTATTACATTCAAAAATTATTTTGTTAAACTCCAATATGATTCTACACACAAGTACTCTGAAGTTG
>CAJDSM010028770.1:443-13419 GCA_903981925.1 Ostrea lurida
TCGAGAGAATAGGTGATGTTATAATTTTGTCAAACAAAATAATCCGCAGACTACCTGTTTTGAACTTCTGTTTGTAGAAATTAATCCTTCATGCATTAGGTAGCTCGTAGTCCGNTCGAGAGAATAGGTGATGTTATAATTTTGTCCAACAAAATAATCTGCAGACTTCTGTTTGTAGGAATTAATCCTTCATGCATTCTAAGGTAGCTCGTAGTCCAACGTCAGCTAGGAGTCAGATGTACATTGATTTCGCCGGATGTTGTCCACAAACATCTGTTACTTACAGATTAAATGACTGTCCCTGACAAAATACAAGAGCTCCTAATACTGCTCATCTACACCTATAAATCATTAAAATTCAGAAATAGATTAACGACACAGAAATTCTAGAGTAAAATCATGGTAATTTAAAACGATGAAAATATTGACTTTGTATTATAAATATTAAATTTCTCCACAACTTTTTTTTGTTATGTGTAGTTTCGTGTGATGTGAGACCGGGAGTATTCTATTTGATGTGTCAATTATCAGCTGCTAGTGTGTACATAATGTGTAATAATATTGTCAAAATGATAAAATTCAAAAAGGTGATACAATGTTAGAGACTTCCTACATCCAAATGGCTCAATCTCTCAAGCAAATAAGATGTGTAAGCATTGCCACACGCCTTGTTTGTTCTCTTGATTAACATGCAAGATGTAATTCTAAGACTGGGGGGCTGTCAAATAGATATAGATGTGTAAATATGACCAGGAGTCCCTCTACCCCGAGTTCCCAATGTTTCCTTCGGGCCGTCACTGTTGTTTAATCATCTGGAAGGCTCGGAGAAGTCTCAATAGGGGTATTGGATTTTCAGTGGGTTTCTTGATGGAGTCGTGTGTCTCAGTGAATAAAAAACGTACATTACAATGAATTATTAATTGTAAAAATTGACAGAAGTAACGATAGTTAATGTTTAGTAGGAAAGGCGTCTTCTGTGCGCGTTTCCAGCGGAGACGACGAACAATTCGGGGAATTAATCAGCCCTGCGCCTAGTAAGTGATTTTTTTTTTTATTATGTAATTGTTTGGAATCGTTTCTTTGTGGTTGTTTCCTGATTAGGGGCTAATTTTCTGTTTTGGCCTCGGTCTTTTTACGACGGCTTGTTTCCTGTGTTGGTAGACATTACCTGACTTTTATGGGGACGAGTACTTTTGTTGTCTAATCATATGTATTAATCTGATAGAGAATGTCGGAACCTAATTCCAATACTTATACTAAGATCCAGCGGTGGTCCTGTTGATTTTTGATCTAATCAAATAAAGACACCATTTTATCCGGGTAATGGTACGATAGGGACAAGTAATTGTTACATATTTAGGTCTGTATCAACAAGGGGATAATTTCGTTTTGAAAGCAACTAAATCAAAATTAGATTTAATATGTCTTAAACTATATGACCAGGCATTAGACTCGGGGTCACAGAGTGAGGGCTGCATGCATACATGTAGCAAAAAAAAAAAAAAAATCGGTTTGCTGTAATTAATACATGTACTTGTATTATATATCCCTATGAATAGCATTGATACTCGCTGTCCATGAAATTATGATTACAAAATCTTTTCAGGTAATAACCTATATCATAATTTGAAGACAGATGCAAAATTATCATGCAGGAAATGCTTTTAAAATATCTGTTATTGTTGTGGATAAATCAGATAAATTAATTAGCATTTGTGTAAAAGCAGCCTAAATGAATTTTTTTTTAATTTTTGAAAATTCGTGTTTTAAAAATCTTAGAGATCTGAAACATTTTTTTCATGCGACACTAACCAGTTTAATTAGAGGACCAGTTTTGCTCTGAAGCATTTTATGGTCTATAGCTTTCATATTTTTTTTTTTCATTCAAAATGTCACTTCTAGTGTTGTATTCTAAAACCATTGAGGAGATGTGATTTTTCTATCATTCACCTATCTATCGTTGAGAGATATCCCCAGGTTAGTAACAATGAGAGCCCTCTTTTTCTTCAGTGCACTCTTTGTTTGCAGAAAGGAAAATGATATGAAAAGGTACACTTTTTGATCAGAAGTTTAAACTGAAATCCTGGAAAAAAAAACCATTTACACTGTATATTATTAGTTATATGGATTCTTTGCAGGGTATATGGACTCATATTCCCTGTGAAAGTTTATATTAGCAGCAAGGGAGAATATATTACATTGACAGCTAGGGAATATGCATAGTCCATGTATATACCCTGCCAAGAATCTATATATAAACGAATATGTACTACTGCAGAGCAATCAATGTGAAAATTGAACACTCAAAGAAAAGGAAGGGGCAGAGCTGCCCCAGGGAAAAAGGAAAATCTTAATTTTTTACAACATGTATCTTGTATTTCAACTAATAACTGTAAAAGAAGAACAATTATAATTTATTTCTTAAATTTCAACATTGCATTTAATGTGAAAAAAATTGTGAAATCTAGGCATTGTTGCGTTTATATTAGCCCAAATTAAATTAAATCTATTTTAGGAAACATCAGGTCAATTAACTTCTATTTTAGGAAAAATCAGGTCAATTCATTGTTTATAAAAAGTCAGGTGATGTTGTTTCGACCAATAGAAATCAAGAAATTACAATGAAAAATAATAATTGTTAATATTTTACCAGTGGAGTTTTGATAATAATTATTTTAAAACAAGTAAGTAAATGTAATTTTACAAATAATTCTTGAAAATACTCAGACTATTAAGTGGATAAATGCAAAAAAGTAACGACTCATTTACGAAGCAGTTAACTATAAGGAAGCCATTTTGTATCCCATCTATTCTTGACAGGGTATATGGCCTCATGTTCCCGGCTTGTCATCCAATCAAATGCCTGCATTTTTCTCTGCAGTAGTTTATTATTCTCCCATGGAATGAGGTATCAATGTTTGAATATAGAGGGACAATGTAAAGTCCTTTTGAAGAATTCCCTCAGTTTGAAGACTTTAGAAAGGTCGATCATTACCTAGGTAGTATTTAGTTCTTCTTTTATAAATCTGTGCAAAATAAGATACAGTCCCTCCTCCCAAAATAGGTATTACTTTCTCTCGCACATCCTCTGCATAAACTTTATACTGTAAAGGGGGAAATATTCGCGTGGGTTTTATTTTCGCTATATTCGCGAGTATGTCAACTATTCCGAAAATAAAACCATCGCGAAGTGCTGTTCAATGTATTTAGGTATATGATTCTAGCTTAGAATATTTACTATCCGCGAAATTTAAACCATTGCAAAATGCTAAAAGATAAAAATCTTAAAATTTTAGCCCCGCAAAATTAAAGACCTTTACAATACATAGAACAAATTAATGCTATACAACTCTATTGATAATAATCAGTCGACNTACAATACATAGAACAAATTAATGCTATACACCTCTATTGATAATAATCTTGCTTTTGGACAAGTACCACTGCTAATTGCTGACATGTCGTTGATAGATATCTCACATTTTACACCTCTTTCCATCATTCCGAGGGTCCTCGTTTCTCTTCATTATTTGGAAGAAATCAGTGTTACTGCCCTTACTAGTGAGTGAGTGAGGCATAGTATTGTAAGACTAATACCAATGACTGCTGGGCGGTTGTAATCAGATTTCAAATCAGGGAAAGTAACAATATACCATTCTGAGACTGACAGAGTGCAGGTAGAGTGGTCTTGGAGATTTCCCTGTGTGTAGTGTTGGGTTACTGACAATTTATAGTAAAGGTCTTCAGGAGATTTTCCCTTTGTGTTATACCGTTTGGTTACTGACAATTTATAGTTGCAGGTCTTGGAGATTTCCCCTTTGTGTGTACCGTTCCGATACTGCCTGTGTATGTTACTTTTCCCTTTGTGTACACTATCAATACATTTTTGTTCCGGATTTACCTTAGTCCGATGCTGTGGGCAATTTCACAGTGCTTAGAGCAATTTCATGGGACATTGAAGGAAAATCATTTAGGAGATACTTATCTCGTAAAGGACAATATTTACAATGATGAGGCTAATTATTGAACATCATAAGAGACTTGTTTATGTGTTTATCTTGCTTGTGTGGATCTTTCAGGTGAGCTATTGAACAGCTTTCGAAGATAGGATTAAGAGTTTTCACTTCAAAGATCACAAATACCTAGAAACTGCTCCAGGACTGATGGTTTTGTGGAGAGAAATCTCAGAGCTGATCCCGATCGCGTTGATGAAGGAGAAATCAGTCAAATGTGTCTATCATCCTGAGGAGAACCAGTTTACAAGTGTTATGTGATCTGGGATTTTTCTTTTCATTGGAAAATTTACGCTGTTTAGGATATATCTGAGCAGGTAAGAACTTTGATGTCTGTAAAGTGGCTACAAATATTAGCCTGTCTGGGAATACAAAAACATCTCTTACCCCAAAAAAACCCCAATCTGGTATTTTTAAACTGATGCACAGTTTTAATTTTTACCTAAAATAAAGAAAATTGGAAAGAGAGGTGCATTTTGTATGATTAAGTGTGCATTTCATTTATCAAGTTGACAGAAGATTGATGCATTTTCTATTCGTTGTTTTATCCCTGTGCAATTTTGTGATTTTATTCCGACAAAATTCATACCGAATTAACTTGATTAAATTGTGACCTGCAGTGTTCGTTTGATGCAGTGACGAATTGGAAAGCGTGAGTGGGTTATTGACAGGTTCCGATTTTAAACAAAACAATCCTCTCAAAGCTTTACAGAACCTTAAATTCTGTCAGGGGAAGCAACCGGAGCGAAAAATCTCTATTCAGTAATCTAATAGTTTTGATTGGTTGCAGCATTTGGCTTCCACAGTTTATGACAAGATCACTCAAAACGGAGTTGCATGCGTTATTAAAGAAGTGAAATTGAAAATTGAGTTTATATGTCTGGAAGGGATATTGAACAGAGAGCTCTGAATCTATGTGCAACCAAGCGTGAAAATGAAAGCACTGATCGTGCAATGAGTCATTATTACTGCGCTTTGAACTTTGCTGTATTGATACTACTTTTTTAACATTAAGAACCCATGTAATCGGTTGGCTAAGGGTTCGTTTTTTGTTTGAAGGCCACTCTTTTGTGATGTCCTTTGTACTCGGGTCAGTGGTCCCTCAGGAAGACCACGCTGGACCACGAGCCTGCTGGCGGACGGTAAAATAATCCTGTCATTCTGATCTGTGCATTACGGCCCGCCTGTCCACCTTTAGGTTTTAATTAATCCACCAGCCAATATCACTATTGATTTCTCTCAGTCACCTTGCACATTAAGCAGACTTCTCTCGGTGGACAATATCCGGCTCATACAGAGTCCATATCATACTGCTGGGAACCTTAAAACAGCTCATATTCATAACGTGAAAGCTTTAGACCTCAAGGGTCAAGGTTACAAGTGAAAAATGACCGTAATAAAGAGAAATGATGATAAATGGAGAAAAAGCAATTTCTATGTAGATGTTGAATAGATGCAATATCTTTTTGGTAGTGGTATTATTGGAACAGTCCAAAATAGACCTAGACATCGCAATTTGTTAAATGGATCTTTGACGACATTATTTTGTTAAACAGTCATTATTTATCTGGGAATAAGAAGTCACCCGACAGCCAATGTGTTTGTTTAATACTTTCTGTTGTAGGGGGTTAAGGGAAATGAATCGGTTGATTATTGTCTATGGCTGAATGGCATAATGCTCATGTAGTCAGATTGTCCTCATAGTCCAGATACATTGTTACTGTTCATAAGGGGAGATAAGTATTACGTCAAAATGTATACCAAAAATCGTCAAAATGTATACCAAAAAAATCGTCAAAATGTATACCAAAAAATCATCAAAATGTATACCAAAAAATCATACAAATGTATACCAAAAAATATCATCAAAATGTATTACCAAAAAAAATCATCAAAATGTATACCAAAATATTGTAATAAATGAAATGTGTAGGATGCTTGTTGTTTGATCTTATGTTTGAGAAAATGTTTGAATTGTTGTAGCAAAATGTATGGTTCTGGTTAAAAACAAATCCTCATGAAAATAGATTTTTTTTTAATTCACTAAACTAACCAAATATAGGTATATTTGTACTTAATTAACCAGATGGGTATTTGAAAGAGAAAAGCAATCTTAACATTGAATGCTAATATTCTTCAGACTTCTTCGGCTTTCTGTTGGTAAAATTAATTGTGTTGGTAAAATTGTGTTGGGTAGGTAGGGGTTTGATTTTATTTCCCTTGGACTTTACAATGTAATGTTAGGTTGGGGAGTTTACATTCAGGAACGAGCTGTTTACTATCCACAACTTGGATGCATTACCTGGAACTGAACAGGGAAATAGTTTTCAGTTATTCTGAATTTGGTTTTAAATTTTCCTGCATTAATTAATATTACCACTTACCAGTCAAAAGTTGACTTTCCTTCTAAGACACGAGTAATCGATCAGCCTTACTGGCGTTTTCTGTGCACTGCTTAATTACCGTGCAGTGTCATGTGTTTAGTCTAGCTATCATGTACTGGCAGTATATCATGTGTGCAGCGTGCTGTGGTGTATTTACCCAAATGTGCAAGATGATCAACATTGCAAGAAACAGCAAGCTATGTCATTTCTTTTTCAACACCTTCCTGATAATTATGGTCATGGTAAGAGCTCGTCAGACAAATGTGTGTATCGCAATCTTCCTGTGCACAACGCAAACAGTAATTTTTCTTCCTGATCAGGGTGATGAATTATTAAAATCAGTGAAATTCTCAGTTAACTCTGGAAAAGTCAGCATGCATGTAAATTAATTGAAGATAGCATTTGCATCGTTTACCCAGATCATTTTTCTGTAAATGCGGTTTTTTTGGTAAGAAGCTTACAGTATATTGTTTACAACAATGATACATACATACTCTAAAACATTTTCATTTCCATTTCATGTCATGCTGATAGGTATCTTACAATACTCTGTAGATGTTATTGGATTCATATTTGTGCTCAAGATATTCTTAATTAAGAGATTGATGTCTGAAGATTTCCAGAATTTTCATGCATTAATTTTTGCCATTTTAACAAGCCTCTCTTTTGCCCTCATTTTCATTGGATTAGATTTTGATACATCCAAATTAACACCCGACAAAATAATTTTCTGTACATATATAGTATATGATTTGATCAACCAACAAGAATTTTTCCATGACTGTACGAGGAATACAGTATATAGTTGACGGGGGTCACTGATTATAAGCAAAGAAAATATAACAGTCAAACAGATAAAGACAAAAATTCCTGCCTAGGTAACGGCTAATGGGAATTTTTAGGGAAAAATGTGTATTAGATTGAATCAGATTAAGATATTTGGAGAGTACATAAAATAATATGATAAATCCAGCAAAGTAACATCAATCGACATATTTTTCATCTTGCAAGAAGCTGAGGGAACATCAGATAAGTTGATTGTAACCGTGGTGTCGCGGGTCTGATTTATAGAAAAAACTGACAGTTGTCAATATGATCACACAAATACAATTAACGTTTCCAATTGGAGTTTCTGCGTTCTATGTTGACATGGGCTGCATTTAAAGGATAATTTCTTCCAATTCAGCAATTTCTTCATTAAATCTGAAGATGCTTGTTCGTGCCTTTGATTTCACAGACTAATGGACTGTGTGTTAGTCTCCCGTTGAAATTAGGTTTTATCGAAGTCTTTGTTCTTTGTCTTTTCTATTGTAAGAATGTGAAGGAAAACTTTGTTTCTTTTATTATTGTAGTATCAAATGAAATCAATCTGATTTAAGAGGTGAATTAAATTAGAGTTAAATAATTTTTGAGTCAGGGAATGCTAATAATAATGGTTTGCCTTAAATATCGGATATAAAGCTTGAAAATGAAATTCGTAAAAAAAATTTTTGTTTTAGGAAGATGTATTGTTCTTAAATATAGTGTAGATGAAACCAATATATTAGGTAACATTGGAAGCCTTTGGTTCTATTTTTATGATGATAAGAGTCTAATTCAATTTAGGAAATTCAATTTATCCAACAATAAATTTGTATTTATGTGGTGAAAATTTCGATATACAGCAGAGTCATTCATGAACTAAAAGTATAAGCCTCTCTCCAGAATCTGTGTGAAGGTATTGATCGGGTGTTTTGTTCGGACAATGGGACAAGGACATTACCATAAAGAAAAAACAATTTGTCTCGAGCAGGATGTATTTTACCTCAAAGAAGTGGAGCATAGATTTGTGTATGAATTATTTATTTCTGTTTTTAGTTCGTCTGGAGAATTAAAAAGATAACTTTCAATGTACGTGTGTGTGCTTCTTTGAAGTGCAAGAGGTACATTAGTAAAATATGATATGTACAATGCTTATTACGGAGGTACCAGTTACTTTTATGTGAGCGATCTTATATAAACAGTTAAAACGCCATTAGGATGAGAATTTCACTCCCTCTTTTATGTAAATGGATTGATCTGTCATCAGAAGAGGATTATGAGGATAATTTCACATGGTAAGAAATCTGTTACCGTAGTGACACATTCAGATTTTCTCGATTTTCTCGAGCATCATAATGTCATTTCATTCAAAAGCATTGAAGCAGGGTAGTAGAAAATGTTATTGCTTTTGCATATAAAAATAATTGAGAACTGGAAGGGGTATAGTGCATTAAGGGAAGAAATTTTGTAAGTTCAGTTTGATAGATGATATATTGGAGGTTTTTTTTTTATATCGGTTTGTATTGACATATGATATAGTGACAGGAGGTGTAAATTCATTGGAAATGATACCATGTGTGAAAATCAATTTCCTTGTTTTAGAAATATCACTTTTACATACCCTAAATTATCAAAGAACTATTGATACATTTTTATTTCAAGGTAAGTCAGTAGAAAAAGAAAATTGGGATTTGAATGAAAAAAGTTAGAATGTACGTCAGAAACGAAGAATTATTGAACGCAAATCCAAACGAATGTGAAGTTTTATGGAAAGCGAAAATGCTGAGGGGTGAGTTCTCCCAGATGATATATGTAATTTGTAAAATCAATATATATGTGTTGGTACTTTTCGTTTGATCAGAAGTAATTTGGTAGTGAGATTTATCTTGTATGAGCACAAAGAGTTTTCGTGCCCTGGGATTCTAGGAAGGAGATGAGATTTGAGATTTCATGCTGATTTTTTCTTGCATGTAAAGGGAGATAATTTTTACAGTGTGTCTACTTCAAGTCACATGGCTTAGACTGTACTCTAATGGCTCTTTGATATCTGCATCATGATATTATCAAAAATTAAAAAAAAAAATAATAGTAAATAAAAAAAGAAATAGATAAAATATATTAAAAAAATAAAATCAGGGAAGAGAGAGAGAGAGAGAGAGAGAGAGAGAGAGAGAGAGAGAAGAAGGAGAGAGAGAGGAGAGAGCAAAATAAAATGAATATAAAATGAATATCCTTAAAGAGAGTTTATTTAGTTTTGCCATTCATATTTTCTCAAATTTCACGTGACCTTGGGATAAATTCAGAGAGATTCCCAAGTTTTAATTTTACAGTCGGGAGGCAGTGCATTGTGCAATAGTGAACTTGACAACACTTTTTGGTGCTGGTAATAGTTGAAGTTATAGGCCTAATCAGTTTTAATGGTCTTGTGTTTAACATTAACTGGAATTTATCGTGTGATTTTTAAAATAATTCCCAAAGAGGAAAACATTTATATTTCTATGAAAATTGCCAATGTAGATGATGAAAATATAAGAGAAAGAATTTTTAAAAATATTCCCAAAAGAGGAAAACAGTTATATTTCTATGAAAATTGCCGATGTAGATGATGAAATTTAAGAGAAGAAATGCATGGCATTGAAGTGAGCTGTTAAGACAAAAATATTGAGAGATAATGAGTGTAATTAGTGCGTTCTAGCAGAGAACTCGAGCTGCAGGATTTAATTGAGTCTTTCCATGAAGCCAAGATACCAAATATGAACAATGCATTTGGACGGGGCGATTTGCGAGTTTAATTGCAAACATTGGATACGAAGTGTTATGATCAATATGTCTTTGCGATATGGTCCAAACATAGCGATTTTTTGCCAATTTGTGAGATTGCTTTTGTAATACTTCAGTAAATTAGCTATACATTTTTCATTGTCTGTTTATAAGCCTTGAGATGAAATGTGACTGACACCTATAAAAATAAGAGGAAATACCAGTAGGCTTTGATAATATTGTCTCGGCAAAAGCGAAATAAAACGGTGATGAAAATTAATTAATGGACAGTCTTTTTTAATTCAAATTGCAGCTTCAGGGATGATATATTCTATGTGTCTTGCAAAGCTTTATACTTATAACATCGTAGATTTAATATCTGATGTCATAAACAGGTCGTGCAGTGGTGAAGCATCTAATATTCAAAAGCCTCTACATCAGAAATAAAAAATCTCTAGCGGTGGCCTGAATTAATTCGACATTTTGATATATCTACGATGTTTTGTTCATTAATGATAATTTTGATTCTTTTGTCAATTCGGTATATTCCAGTGAACTATAGAAATAAAAGATACCACAGAATCATCCATATCTGCTTCGTACTTGGATATTTTATTGAACACAGCCATTAACGGCAAACTAACAACTCCACTTTATGTCAAATGGGACAATTACAGTTTCTCCACCGTCAACTTCCCATTATGTGGTTAGCAACACTTTTCATCATCACCCTGTAGTATGGTGTAATTGAATATGGCCGAGGAACGCTTGTTTCTGACATATGATCAATTTTTGAATCGAGGTAGGTTACTTACACGCAAGTTTTTGTTATAGTGGTTTCAAAAGTTAGTTTGATGTCAGCAATATACAAATTCTATGGTCGTTATAATGTTCTAGTTTGCCCATTCAACCTGAGCTGCCATTGCGTTAAATGCTGTCTGACGTGTTTCAAAGCGACTGTTAAGCCGTTCTTTATACATGGATTTTGACTACGGATTACTCCGTTTACCTGATTAAGACAAGTGGCTCGCGGTGGGAGTAACTTCATGGTTAACAGGGGGTTCTGATTTAGGGCCTCTCATAACGTGTGAAGTTGGTGGTTCAAATCTCAACAGAGGCATATGATGTTTTTTTGTAACATGTGACAGTCATTTTCTTAATCGATGTACCATTTCTTTGTTGATATATGCCAATATGATGAAAGTTAATAAAGAATTTGAATTGAATTTGAATCGTGGATGCTGTGTCTTAATTAGACAAGTTCCCATTACCACAGGTATTTAATTTACGAAAGTGTGTCGGGGAAAATATAATCATAGCTGGAACTAAATCTCACTTTCCAAAATGCAAAAAACCTGAAAGATGTACCATTTTATTGTATAAGTATAGTTTTGAAATTACATGTATATTTATTCTTGGATATTGGGGGGTATCAGAGAGAATCTGAAGTTTCATTGTTTGAATTTATTTAATTGTGTGGATCCAAAATATAACTATGTTATTGTTTGTACAACTGATGTAATTGTGACGTACATAAGCTGTCAACACTCATTATTGACATTTATAAACGCATTTTACAAGTTCATAGTGCATTCTGCAGTGTAGACCATGACAGTGCTTTGACAAGATTATGTGATTTAGAATTTGTCGATGCATCTAGTAATTATTGTAAATTGTCTAGTTCGGTGAGCTCACATTTCAAGCCATTGGACCAAATGCACCCACACTATGCAAAAAGCACTCTTATGTAAAAAGGATGAGATATATTTAATAAAGGGAATTATAGGGTTATACAGTCCTCTGTTCATCCATGAAATTCAACAAGCACTAGCTATAATAATACAGTTAAACTTGAGTATCTCAAACACTGATATCTCGAATACCATGGATGTCGATGTTTAAGTATTTTACCCTTGATATCTCGAATCCTCGGATGTTTGGGAATACTTTCCTCAGTCCCATCGAGATTGAAACAACGAGATAAAAATAGCACTTTGAAGAAAAAATTTCATAACATTTTGATCAGCTACAGTCAAACCTAATATTGTCTCAAACTCGATTCAATAAATTTCTTGATTTGCGACACTTATAAACACGGCAGGAAATGCCATATATTTTTACTGGTATAAGTTCCTTCTCTGCTATGAAAGTCTTTATTTCTCTTTTTATATTGATATGGAAAAGAGTTTGTTACAAATTTCATTTGCACGTGTTCTTCCATTGTTCTAGAAGTTAATTCCTGATGCAAAGCAATCTCGGGTGGATTTGGGAATGTTTAATTGTTTCGATCTAACATGATTGCGTGGGGGGCCAAGGTAACATTGCTCTAGTGGAGATAGCTAGTCTATTGCATGCAGTGCCACAGGGCTGTCCCAGGTGTCGTTGAAAAATTAAGCTCAGATACAGATAATTGACAAGGCGTTGGGGAAACAATGTCATTGAGCTGTAAGATTGCGTCTATAATGATGATCAAGTGGGCACATTCCTCTACACACTTATTGATATAACATTCACTGTGACGTTGAAACATGCTGATGCACATTTGAATATTAACATGAATCTTAACTTATCAGAGAAGAATATAAAGACTGCACCATCTTCACATAGGAAACACATTTCGATGATCACGGACAATCATCAAAACCAATGTAGTACAAGTTTTGATACAATGCGATGTGGCTAATGGATGCAATACCTGCCCTGTTCCTCTAGTTCCTTCCTCATCAACAAGTTCTAATTAATGACACGTTTTGTGGCATTTATTTTTTTAATTCCTTAATTGAACTGTTTTATTTTTGTTGAGGCCACATTCTGTTTCAGAGGAGGGGTCTCGATCTTAAACAGAGCAATTAAGTTTTTTTAATTTTTTTTTTTTATTTTTTTATTTTTTTTTGGTTAAATAGGTTTATTTAGATGTTTTTACATTTAACACTTTATTTACATGTGTATTTCAAACTTAAAAGCAAAGACAGCAATGATTAAATCAGATGATCAAAAGATTTCAGAGTAATCCCCCTC
>CAJDSM010028774.1:10126-22663 GCA_903981925.1 Ostrea lurida
AAATTCCTAATTATTCATACACTTATCCCATGGCATATATTTCAAATATTCCATATGTACTGTGCAGACGGTATAAGAGACACTTACACTGTCTCGTAGTAAGCTAGTTATCGCACGATTTGATCATAAATTGTAATCAACGGAGAGTGTAGACAGCACCTGGATGGGTCACCGCTGCACATTACATATTGTGCCAGCAGTTGGATTTTGATGTTGGTGAACCTGCTTCAAGCAGAGTTTATTTAAAGCTCTTGGACTTTGTGTCCATACACCGACGTGATTTCCTCCGGAACGACGGTGAACGTCGTCGGAAGGGTAAGTGCCTTTTCTGAAAAGGTACCAAACATTGTGAAAGATATCCATGCTAATATTCGGGGATGAAGATTCTCAACTGCAGGGGTGGAGATAAAGGAGAGTATAAGAGGGAGCAGTATTACTATTTATCCTTAAACTAGCTTTTCTGATGATATGGTAGAGGTTCTCTCTTGGTCATGCAAGCGCAAGGTGTCACACTTTGCTGACCCTGCACATTACAGTACAATTAACACATCTGTTAATGTGGCATCATCAATCCATGTGTATCGTGAGGAGACAATTATTTCACATGGATGAGACAGCAATACTTGGCACATTATAAAATTTCGATTTCGTTCGATCTTAGTAGCAGCGTGATTATTTTATGCTATGAATAAATCTTGCAGAAAATAAAATTGAAATTAAACTGCCGTCATACTTTTTAGCGTATTTTATCCAGCAAAGATTTTCATGACCTGCTTTACATGCCCATACCTTGTTTTATATATATCAAGGTAGGTCCCTACTCCTGGACCTGCTTGTGATTTCTAAAAAAAAAAACGAGTTTAATACTTAGATTGGCATCGAGGGTATGATAAAGCAAAACAATAGGGGGTTGTCAGTATAATGAGTAAATTATTGGTATTTTTTATATATGGGTACCCCCATCAATCAAACGGCAATATCAGATCATTGAAGGAGTCCTAGCAATTGTCAATATTTTTAGTTCGAGGTATGATCCTGCAATTTTTTCCTTTAAATATTAAATAAGGATGTCTAATTAAATAATTAGAAATTAATTTAACATAATTTTGTGTTTTAAATATTGTGGTACAAAAATGAACCAATACGGCCCACGACAGTCAGAATACACCACTGCAAAACCACTAGTTTGAATATTCCAAAAGTTGACTTTTTGATTTTTCATTCAAACTCGCATAAGATGTTTTATTATGAATGCTTTGTTAAAAATAATGTAAAAAAATCTTCACCTTCACAGCATGAGATTTTCACATCATCTCCATTTATATTTACAATTGTTTGCCAAAATAAGTCATTTGAGGATGATGTTCACATAAATAGAAGATAAAGTTATATAATGTAACAGGTGCTGAATTGTTTTTATTTAATTACGCAAGTGCATCTATTGCATTTCATTAAAATATCTTTAAATTTCCGATAATTTAACGTGATACACGTATGATATCAATTAACAAATTGTACTTCTGGTTGTATGTGTGGATTAGAGTGACAACAAATGAAAAGAAATTGGAGTCATAGTCTTTCACTATGTTGTGATGGAGATTTTACTAAATCATTTACTAATTAAAATACATCAAATTAAATGAAAAATAGAATAAATCCACCTAAAATGAGCACTATCACTCAGTCATGACGTCACACTACTCGACCCCGACCTTAATCAGAGTAATTCCAATGGCTGTAATTAACCAAAGGAAATAATAATCAACTAAAGTGCGTTCGTCTGGTCAGTTTGAAGCAGTCCCGATATAATCTTATTACATCTGTTATGCTAATATACCTAAACTCATTACTATTATATCATATTTGATTGCAATGATTATTTTAGAGAATGTATATTCCTAGAATAAGTCCTTTTTTCTCAACTGATTTTCGGTTATCCAATTAGTCCTTTAGCTTTCAAGAACTTTTAGATTTTGACAAATATGGTGCATTTTAAATCACCAAACCTAGTGCAATATACTTAAGATTATATTAATTGAATACACTTAACTAGTCTACACGATGATTTTTTTTCAATTGATTAATGCTTTTGATAAGAACTTTGATGTAATACTGTTTATTGAATTTTCCGCACTAAGACATGAATTAAAATGCAGTAACAAAGTATGAAACGTAATGATCTTATAGATTGTGTAAATTAAATATTCATTGAATTTGTTAACATATAAAATTTTAATCTTTACTAAATATCCACACACCATGAACATAGGATTTATCTGCAAAATCTGCACGCACGGCATATTTTCCGCATCCATTAGCAAAGGGGTTATTCCGACTAATCTTATTCATCTTTATTCAATAGAAATAAAAGAAATTTACATTACTTCAGAGATATCTGTAGATATGTATCAGAATTGAGATGTAGATTAAATTGCAAATTGATTCAGTAACACTTTGTACATGCATGTTTTGTGCTGTGTACACGTTATCAAGATTATAGCACATAGGAGTGAATACCATGATCGTAGTATCAATCACAACTTGTGCATACATGAATTAGAATTATTATCATATTCGATCTCTTTATTACGTCAACTTGTATAGATGATGCGCAAAGATAACGAACAGTGATCAATCTCGCTAGTCCCAAATAGAAACTAACAAGAGGTGAAATCACCCAAAGGTAACAAACTTACATTGCCAATGTTGCTATATGGTTGGTAATCGGCAGCATATCGCAGCTGGCAGAACGGCATATGGACCAATGTGGACATACTCATTGTAACATGTTGGGTCAATATCTAGAATTCTACTGCTCACTGTTGGCACAAACCGTAGCATACGTTAAAGAGGTGAAAACACATTTTAAGTATTTTGATATTATGAACAAAGTAAATCGCTATACACAATTGTTGAATCTATTCAATATTTTGGCTGCATTAAAGATGGAAAAGAACAATTGAATTAACTTTAACTATTGAGTTTACAATTTCAACAGTTCTAAAAGCGAGAACTAGGTACAGTTTCTAAAGTCAACTGGGCCCAAAATATTGATGATTTCACTTGGATCTCAAACCTCCCAGTCAAATCAGGAATATATATAGCATCCAAAAATTTCACTCGGTTTTGATCAGTAAAATGAGAGCTTGAAGTTGGCACAAAATTGCAAATTTGCAAAAATGCCATTTTCAATGAAAATATCCACAAATTCAGTGGCTTTTCCTTCGGAAATCTACAGCTCATGCGTCGAGCAATTCATATTCAAGTATGTTTTTCATCTTATCAATGATACACAATAATCTTATTTTCATTTTGCTCGGACTAGTGCGCACATCTTTTCCTGAGCAATAATCTATGTCACATTTTGAAAAGGCGGGGAAATGTCTTATTCGTGATGTCATAATGCTATCAATTCCGTGTGCCTTACACTCGATTTTGTATGTGTTTTTGGACATGATTACGTTTGATACTTTGTTACTTCGCCATTTTATATTAGGAATAACATTCCAATATTGCTAATGTGAGTATGCCTGTTATATATTTTACTTTCTTAAGAGGTGATAAAGATTAATTTCAGACACATTGTTATAGAGAGAAAATTTGTTGGGCCTTTTTTTGTATACAATCGTACTTGTTCTTTAACTGTTATGCCTTCTTAATTGCCACATAACGTTTCTGCACTCGTGACTGAAAGTCATCCGCCGAAAAGAACTGTTGTTGTCACTGTGCGCATCACTAGTATGTCTGTCTGACGCTTTTTCATGTAGGCCTATGAGTGTCAGCAGACATATTATGTAAGTATTGAATTCATGTATATTTTTTTTAATTTGATAGTCTCATTATTCTAAAATTGAAATAGTATAGCTCTCTCCCTCTCTTCCTCTCTTTCTCTCTCTCTCTTCTCTCTCTCCTCATGCTCTTTCTCTCTCTCTCTTCTCTTCTTCTCTCTCTCCGCTGGCCCATTATAAGTGCATGTATATATCGGGTATCCATTTATTATTTTGTTATATCCCCTTAAGATAATGTTGATAATTTATTGTTATCATTTTGTTCAGAAGAAAGTTCGCAGAACGGGATCAGAGTTATCGCAATCGGACAGGGAAGAAAAAAAAGGGGAGGAGGGTAATAGACATAGAAGACAGCGAGAGAGAGTGGAACAGAACAAACGCAGAGACACCGATGTGAATTTAAAACACATAAAAATTAAAACTTTCAAATCATAATCAAGTAACTGGATGATTGACGTTTTTGCAACTTCTGTCTACAGCATTGACAAACGTTCAATAACTGCATGTTGGCGCCCACACTTGACCCAACATTAAATTTTGAATTATCATTCGGCAATAGTTAGAGTAGTCATTGTACGAACAATGGGCCAACGTAAACGCCAGCATGTTGGTACACGTTGCGCCGTTGAGCAAATTGCATGGCCCACTAAATTTTCCACAACATCGGATAATGTACAGAAACAGTGCCAACATAATGACTAATTTAAGCTTGCTATCATTGAGAGGTAGAAGGATGTGAGTAGCATTTCGCTTTCCTGTCGAGCCAGACTGACACCCCCGTGACTTGTTTTTGATCGCCAAATGATAACGTAGTCAAAATCTATGTATAAAGAACGCTTAACAATTGCTTTAAAAATGTCCAGACAGCATTTTACGAATGAAGAAATACGGGCAAAACTAGATGTAAGGCTAAGATAACGAACGTGATCAATTCAGTAAGTCCTAATAGAAATCAAAAAAACAAGACGTTGGGCAATCACGGACCCCTTGCACACACCAGAAGTGGGATCAGGTGCCTAGAGGAGTAAACATCCACTGGCCGGGTCCACGCCGCCCGTGAGCCTTATAGTCTTGATTCAGGTAACGGAACAATCCGTAGTCAAATCAGTGTGTGAAAAACGCGCTAGCAGATGGCTATGAACATCAACAGCATTTGACGTCAATGATAGGTATATGTGAAATCAATTGTTTAACGACCATCAGATTACGAAATTGCTGCTTTTTAAACGTGACTGTTGAAACCCTGATACACAATGTTCTGTAAAGTAGCTTGCTCGCATTCAAACAACTGATCGCACGCAGACAAAGCTCGTTGCGTATGAATATTTGAGAGATAAACACCATATGAGGTGTGTGGAATATTCTCAATAATATGGGAAAGTTGACGATGGAGAAGCTGAAACGTCCCTTTGTCAAAGATTGAAGTAGTTAGTAATGCCGTTAATGTTCAATGTTCAATAAAATTTCCAGTACGAAGCAGACTGGACGATCTGTGCGTGTCTTTATTTCTAGTTCGTTGAATCGACCATATGAATGAAAATCCTTATTATTGATGGATAAAATTGTCAAATTATATCGAAAATGTTTGAATTAAGAGCCACGCTGAGTTATCTTCTTTTCATTGTAGAAGCTTTGAATGAATTCGCCTCATTTAAGGAAATAAAAATTAGGTCAGCTAATTAAAGGAGCACAATTTAGGTGCCATGGACATCCAACGGGACTGTTGGAAAGAGCATGATTGCCAAAAAACACCCTCTTCGTTCACACATTACATATTGGTGCCAGCAGTTGGATTTTGATGTTGGTGAACCTGCTTCAAGCAGAGTTTATTTAAAGCTCTTGGACTTTGTGTCCATACACCGACGTGATTTCCTCCGGGAACGACGGTGGAATACGTCGTCGGGAAGGGTAAGTGCCTTTTCTGAAAAGGTACCAAACATTTGTGAAAGATATCCATGCTATATTCGGGGATGAAGATTCTCCAACTGCAGGGTGGAGATAAAGGAGAGTATAAGAGGAGCAGTATACTATTTATCTACTAAACTAGCTTTTCTGATGATATGGTAGAGGTTCTCTCTTGGTCATGCAAGCGCAAGCGTGTCAAACACTTTGCTGACCGCTGCACATTACAGTACAATTAACACATTGTTACATGTGGCTCATCAAATCCATGTGTATCGTGAGGAGACAATTATTTTCACATGGATGAGACAGCAAACTTGGCAAATTATAAAATTTCGATTTCGTTCGATCTTAGTAGCAGCGTGATTTATTTATGCTATGAATAAATCTTGCAAGAAAATAAAATTGAAATTAAACTGCCGTCATACTTTTTAGCGTATTTTATCCCAGCAAAAGATTTTCATGACCTGCTTTAACATGCCCATACCTTAGTTTTTATAATATCAAGGTAGGTCCTACTCCTGGACCTGCTTGTGATTTCTAAAAATAAAAACCGAGTTTAAATACTTAGATTGGTCATCGAGGGTATGATAAAAGCAAAACAATAGGGGGTTGTCAGTATAATGAGTAAATTATGGTATTTTTATTATGTGTACCCCCATCAATCAAACGGCAATATCAGAATTCATTGAAGGAGTCCTAGCAATTGTCAATATTTTTAGTTCGAGGTATGATCCTGCAATTTTTTTCCTTTAAATATGAAATAAGGATGTCTAATTAAATAATTAGAAGTTAAAGTTTAACATAATTTTGTGTTTTAAATATTGGTGGTACAAAAATGAACCCAATACGGCCCACGACAGTCAAGAATACACCACTGCAAAACCACTAGTTTGAATATTCCAAAAAGTTGACTTTTGATTTTTCATTCAAACTCGCATAAGATGTTTATATATGAATGCTTTGTTAAAATACATGTAAAAAAATCTACACCTTCACAGCATGAGATTTTCACATCATCTCCATTTATATTTACAATTGTTTGTCCAAAATAGCCATTTTGAGGATGATGTTCACATAATAGAAGATAAAAGTTATATAATGTAACAGGTGCTGAATTGTTTTATTTAATTACGCAAGTGCATTATTGCATTTCATTAAAAATATCTTTAAATTTACCGATAATTTTAACGTGATACACGTATGATATCAATTAAACAAATTTGTACTTCTGGTTGTATGTGTGGATTAGATGACAACAAATGAAAAGAAAATTGGAGTCATAGTCTATTCAACTATGTGTGATGGAGATTTACTAAATTCGTTTTACTAAATTAAAATACATCAAATTAAATGAAAAATAGAATAAATCCACCTAAAATGAGCACTATCACTCAAGTCATGACGTCACACTACTCGACCCCGACCTTAATCAGAGTAAAGTTCCAATGCTGTAATTAACCAAAGGAAATAATAATCAACTAAAGTGCCCGTTCGTCTGGTCAGTTTGAAGCAGTCCGAATATAATTCTTATACATATGTTATGCTAATATACCTAAACTCATACTTTATATATCATTTTGATTGCAATGATTATATTTTAGAGAATGTATATTCCTAGAATAAGTCCTTTTTTCTCAACTGATTTTCGGTTATCCAATTAGTCCTTTAGCCTTTCAAGAACTTTTAGATCTTTTGACAAATAATGGTGCATTTTAAATCACCAAACCTAGTGCACATATACTTAAGATTATATTAAATTGAATACACTTTAACTAGTCATACCACGATGATTTTTTTTTCAATTGATTAATGCTTTTGATAAGAACTTTGATGTAATACTGTTTATTGAATTTTCCGCACTAAAAGACATGAATCTTATAGATTGTGTAAATTAAAATATTCATTGAATTTGTTAACATATAAAATTTTATCTTTGTACATAATATCCACAACACCATGAACATAGGATTTATCTGCAAAATCATGCACGCAGGCATATTTTCCGCATCCATTAGCAAAGGGGTTATTCCGACTAATCTTATTCAATCTTATTCAATAGAAAATAAAAAGAATTTACATTACTTCAGAATATCTGTAGATATGTATCAGAATTGAGATGTAGATTAAATTGCAAATTGATTCAGTAACACTTTGTACATGCATGTTTTGTGCTGTGTACACGTTATCAAGATTATAGCACATAGGAGTGAATACCATGCATCGTAGTATCAATCACAACTATTGTGCATACATGAAATTAGAATTATTATCATATTCGATCTCTTTATTACGTCAACTTGTAGATGATGCGCAAAGATAACGAACAGTGATCAATCTCGCTAGTCCCAAATAGAATACTAAACAAGAGGTGAAATCACCCAAGGTAACAAACTTACATTGGCCCAATGTTGCTATATGGTTGGTAATCGGCATCATATCGCAGCTGGCAGAACGGCATTGGACCAATGTTGGGACATACTCATTGTAACAATGTTGGGTCAATATCTATAGAATTCTACTTCTCACTGTTGGCACAAACACGTAGAACCAACGTTAAAGAGGTGAAAACACATTTTAAAGTATTTTGATATAATGAACAAATAAATCGCTATACACAATTGTTGAATCTATTCAATATTTTGTGCATTAAAGATGGAAAAGAACAATTGAATTCAAACTTTAACTATTGAGTTTACAATTTCAACAGTTTAAAACGAGAACTAGGTACAGTTTCTAAAGTCAACTGGCCCAAAATATTGATGATTTCACTTGGATCTCAAACCCTTCCCAGTCAAATCAGGAATATATAAGCAATCCAAAAATTCACTCGGTTTGATCAGTAAAATGAGAGCTTGAAGTTGGCACAAAATTGCAAAATTGCAAAAATGCCATTTTCAATGAAAATATCCACAAATTCAGGTGCTTTTCCCTTCGGAAAATACTTACAGCTCATGCGTCGAGCAAATTCATATTCAAGTATGTTTTTCATCTTAAATGATACACAATATCTTATTTTCATTTTGCTCGACTAGTGCGCACATCTTTTCCTGAGCAATAATCTATGTCACATTTTGAAAAAAGGCGGGGAAATGTCTTATTCGTGATGTCATAATGCTATCAATTCGTGTTGCCTTACACTCGATTTGTATGTGTTTTTGGACATGATTACGTTTGATACTTTGTTACTTCGCCATTTTATATTAGGAATAACATTCCAATATTGCTAATGTAGTATGCCTGTTATATATTTTACTTTCTTAAGACGGTGATAAAGATTAATTTCAGACACATTTTATAGAGAGAAAATTTGTTGGGCCTTTTTTTGTATACAATCGTACCTTGTTCTTTACATGTTATGCCTTCTTAACTTGCCACATAACGTTTCTGCACTCGTGACTGAAAGTCATCCCCGCCAAAAAGAACTGTGTTGTCACTGTCGCATCACTAGATATGTCTGTCTGATGCTTTTTCATAGTAGGCCTATGGATGTCAGCAGACATAATTATGTAAGTATTGAATTCATGTATATTTTTTTTAATTTGATAGTCTCATTATTCTAAAATTGAAATAGCTATAGCTCTCTCTCTCTCTCTCTCTCTCTCTCTCTCTCTCTCTCCCGTGGCCTATAGTGCATGTATATATCGGGTATCCATTTATTTATTTGTTTATATCATCCGCCCTTAAATAATGTTTGATAATTTATTGTTATCATTTTGTTTCAGAAGAAGTTCGCAGAACGGATTCAGAGTTATGCATCGGACAGGGAAGAAAAAAAGGGGAGGAGGGTAATAGAACATAAGAAGACAGCGAGAGAGATGGAACAGAACCAAACAGAGGACACCAATGTGAATTTAAAACACATAAAAACTAAAACTTTCAACACATAAATCAAGTAAACTTGATGATTGACGTTTTTGCAACGTTGTTCCAGCATTGACACAACGTTCAATAACTGCGTTGGGCCCACATTGACCCAACATTAAAATTTTGAATTACATTCGGCCAATAGTAGAGTAAGTATTGTACAACAATGGGCCAACGTAACGCCAGCATGTTGGTACAACGTTGCGCCGATGAGCAAAATTGCATTGGCCCAACATAATTTTCCAACATCGGATCAATGTAACAGACAACAGTGGCCCAACATTGGACTAATTTAAGCTTGCTATCTGAGAGGTACCAAGGATGAGTAAGCATTCCTTTCCTGTCGATCAGTGACACCCGCCGTGATTTGTTTTGATCACGCAAATTGAATAAACCGTAGTCAAAATCAATGTATAAAGAACGGCTTAACAATTGCTTTAAAACATGTCAGACAGCATTTTACCGAATGACAGAAAATACGGGAAAACTAGATGTAAAGGCATAGATAACGAACAGTGATCAATCTCGTAAGTCCTAAATAGAATACAAAACAAAGTTGGGCAATCACGGACCCCTGCACACACCAGAGGTGGGATCAGGTGCCTAGGAGGAGTAAGCATCCCCTGTTACCGGTCACACCGCCGTGAGCCTATAGTGTCTTGATCAGGTAAACGAACAATCCGTAGTCCAAATCAGTGGTGTGAAAAACGGCTTAACAATGGCTATGAACACATCAGACAGCATTGACTCAATGATAGGTCATATGTGTAAACTAAATTGTTTATAACGACCATAGAATTACGAAATGCTGCTTTTTAAACGTGACTGTTGAAACCCCTGCAACAACAACTTGTCTGTAAGTAGCTTGCCTCGATTCAAAAACTGATCGTACGCAGAACAAGCTCTTGCGTATCGAATAATGTTGAGAGACATCACAACAACACAATGCAGGTAATGATGAGAATATTGCTAACATAAATATGGGAAGTATACGATGGAGAAGCTGAAATCGTCCCGTTTTGTCATAAAGTTGGAGTAGTTAGGTTATGCCGTTAATGTCAACATGTTCAATAAAATATCCAAGTACGAAGCAGACATGGAAGACTCTGTCGGTGTCCTTTATTTCATAGTTCGTTGAATCGACATATGAATGAAAATCATTATTATTGGATGGATAAAACATCGTCAATATATCGAAATGTTGAATTAAAGGCCACCGCTAGAGATTTCTTCTTTTCATGTAGAAGCTTTTGAATGAATTCTGCCTCATAAGAATATAAAAATAGGTCAGCTAATAAAGAGCACAATTAGTGCCCATTGGAACTCCAACAGACTGTTGGAAGACATGATTGCCAAAAAACTACAAAAGATATTGTCAATAAGGAACTCCAGCATTGCTTTAATATCAACTTCAGAGTACTTGTGTGTAGAATCGGAGTGGAATTTAACAAATAATATTTTTTGAATGGCTGATCACTAGATAAGAATATTTCCTTTTTTCATTTTTGTTAAAGAAGCACACTGTTTATAATGTTACAAAGCTGCTGTCTTCAATTTATCGTGCGGATGGTCGTGTAAAGTGTTGAAAAGTCATATGTTTTGATTGTTGTTGATATGTGAAAGGTTCTGGGATTTCAAATTCACTAGAAGTTCTTTAGAGTTTTTTAGAATCCACATTTGATTTACACCACTTCTGCACTAGTGTTAGTTTCACAATACTTCTGAAAGTTGCTCCTTGACAGCTGTTAATTTTTTTCGTGTAGGAGTAAAGACAGGGGCTTGGTGGAACATTTACTAGATTCCAGCAAATATATCTTTGTTTGTAAGGTGTTTTTATGAAGTTTTGGAATCCAGTATAGGTACGGTAGTTCATATTCTTCCGTCCCATTGACTGGGATATTAAAAGTGTTTAAAACTGAAGCTTGATTATTGAAGAATTTCGTCTTTTGAAAGAGCAGTAGGAGTGTAAGTATGATTACCAAATGTTGAGTTAATAACCAAGTTCGTTTTAAAATGCAGTTGTAGTAATGAGCCTTGACAGACAAAAACAATATTGTTACAAGCTTGTCGGGCTGGAACCAGAACATATTCCTCATTGTAACCTATCTAATTCATTGATCACTTCCAGTTTACGAAAACAGAAGGATAGGTGGTACGGGATTTCAATATTCTTCTTATACTTTAATCCATTCTGATAAGGTATCAAGTTCTTCTTTTTCATATTTGACCCATCGTCTGGCATAATCTTCGACAGAATTCATAATGGAGATGAAGTTCTGTCGCCAATTAAATGACCGAGGTTTCTCTGAATTTGGGAACCTTTTAAAATAAGTGATCTTAGATCCTCATTTTCAACTATATTTACATCACCTTAATGACATGTCCAGCTGGACTATAGTGAAAGAAGAAGAAGAAACAAGAACAAGTGGGTGATTAAGTATATATTTGTCAATATCTAGGCACTGCAGGGTTTGCTTGTAGTTAAACAGTTTGAAGATGCAATCGTGGAAGTATATTTGTAGGAAATGCAGGGTGGAGACTTGAATTGAAAAATATGCAGGAATACAGGACTGAACTTTATTATGACGAAGAATTGTTGCTTGTGTTTTTGGCATATATTCCTTTATTTAGTGAATTTCAGCTTAAGGAAGCGGCGGCAAGATTCGGAAGGAGTACTATCTCATAATCCGCGGTGGTTTAAAGAGCCTGTGATGGGCAACATCCATAATCATAGCATTCAGCCTATATTCTGTGTGTTGAAAAATCCAAGTGTAAATACTAGCTTTGGCAGCTTCTAATAACTTGTTCAAAGCTCTCAATGGAACAAGAGTAAAGTTTAGTGCGGGTGTGATGTGGGCCTAATTGTTGGCTGACGTAAGATCCGAATCGTTAAAACGACTACAAAATTTGCAAAATGCTGTCTTCAAACGTGATTGTTGAAATATATCAGCATGTTGTCTTTTAAGAATGATAATTTTCA
>CAJDSM010028783.1:201-10952 GCA_903981925.1 Ostrea lurida
AATCATTTATATGCTTGCATTATTGCTACTCGGGCTAATTCACATCACGGTTTTCTGATGCAAGTGTCTGTAAGGTGCATCTTCAATTATCATGAGAGCAGCAATTTGTGTAACTTCCTGACTTGGGGTCTCAACTTCAACTCAACATTTTCTCCATTTGTGGCAAGGCGTTGTGGTATGAAACTGCAGGACCTTGCCCCCAAACCAACGACTTTTGTATGCTGTAGTTGTTACCCCATTCACATCATGGTTTTTTGATGCAAATGTCTAAGGTGGCATCTTCAATTGTCAAGTGTAACTACCTGACTCACCCTCAACTCAACATTTTCTCCATTTGTGGCAAGGCTTAGTGGTATGAAACTGCAGGACCTTGCCCCCAAACTAGCGACTTTTGTATTGTATTTATTGCTACCAGAAGCTAATTCACATCTTGGTTTTTTTGATGCAAGTGTCTGAAAGGTGGCATCTTCAATTATCAAGAGAGCGCAATTTGAGCAAACCAACTGACTTGGGGGTCTCAACCTCAACTCAACATTTTCTCCATCTGTGGCAAGGCTTAATGGTATGAAAGTGCATGACCTTGCCCCCCAAACTAACGACTTTATGACTTAATTATACATTGTGGAGCCACTGTGAGTCAAACTACAGCAAAGTACCTGTTGCAAATTCTAATTTCTACTCTTTTAAGTGCAGGGTGACCGTTCCATCAAACATCCTCAATTTAGTACAAATACACGACACTGTTTGATTCTTTATTTCTGCTTGATTAGGTTTTGTTTAGCAATGTCTACTGCACCAGTTGCAATGCGACTGGTTTTCCAGTCAAATTCTGGGAAAACGGCTTTACTGGCCAGCGGTGACCATTGGCGTTGGGGTGCTGCCGCCGTCACCATTGTGGGCACTCCATTGGTGGCGGTTGCAGAGCCATGTTCATGGCCCTTGCAAGTGGCGTCTTTTTCGTTCAAACATTCCTACTCCAATGAAGAGTGTCAACCATCTGGAAACAATTCGGATGTGATATTCCCAACTGTCTATGATGACTTGTCAAACGTATTGCAGTTGACTAAACTGCCATGATCCTGGTGAATGGACACAGTCCTCCTTGTATATATTGTATGAACATTTGTTGATTTTGACATTTATAAGATATTTTGTCAAATGAGTGCTTTGAATTTGTTTTTCGTGACGCTTGTGCTTTGCGATCACCCATTGCACAAGAAGCCTCTTGATGGCCGTCACTTTTGTTTGAATTTGTGCGAGGCGGCCCTATGCATTTGTAGCCTCATCTTTCTTCACCGCGGCCAGTAACCCATTAAAGTAATAAATTCATAAATCATCTATATGTGTTTTTATATCATAAATCTTGGATAAATAGATGACGGCCCTGTCTTCTGGATTTATCGTGGATAAAATTATAGAATATGATACCAAACCTTATTTTTTTCTTGTCCGAATATATATGTTTCTAATGATGCTATTCTTTACTCAAGATACAAGCGACTTTTTCTCTTGTTTGAGTGATTGTTGCGTGCATCGATGTTACTTTTTCTATCCTTTTGTGTGATCAAAGAATTTGAATGGTTCCATCTGATAAAGCGTGTAACAATATTGTCTTTGTATGTAAACTCATTACTATAATTGCATTTTAAAGGAACTTGGTAATAACTCCACATTTGGTAATCGTACTTACACTCCTGCTGCTCTTTCAAAAAAAAATAAAATTCTTCAAAATCATATTCACCTTTAAACACATTTAACATCCCAGTCAATTATACGGACGAATATGAATTACGCACCTCTACTGGATTCTCAAACTTCATAAGATCCCTTACAAACTAAAATACATTGCTGGATCTAGTAAATGTTCCACCAAGCCCCTAACTTTACTCCTCACAAAAATATTGACAGATGTAAAGGAGCAACTTCGGACGTATTGTGAAACTGTATATGATGTGTATATCTCTCAACTTATTCGATATGCAAGAGCTTGTTCTAAGTATGATCAGTTTTTTAATCGAGGCAGGCTACCTACAAAAACGAAGTTGTAGGGGTTTTGACAGTCACGATTAAAGGTAGCATTTTGCAAATTCTTCGGTCGTTACAACGATTTATTCTGCCAGTATGGCCTGCCATTGGATGAAATGTTGTCTGCTGTGTTTCGTAGCCTTTTTTCATACACGATTTGACTACTGATTACTATCTTTACCTGATCAGAACAATGGGCTCACGTGGATGTGGCCGGTCAGCAGGGGATGCTTACTCCTCCTAGGCACCTGATCCCTCCTCTGGTGTGTCCGGGGGTCCGTATTTGCCTAACTCGTTTTTGTATTCTTTTTGGAACTTACGAGACTGATCACTGTTCGTTATCTTTGCCTTTACACCTTAGTGTACTTTATTGCTATGCTTTGTTTAGATAGATTATATGAAGAACTGTATAATATTTCGTTTCCAGATTCTGATGGATGCTATTATTTATCCATTGATTGAATGTATGTACCACCTTTATTATGAAATAGAACATAGAGAAAAAAATAATCCGAAACATTCCGAATGAATATTTCATGTAGCGTTCATCGTGCGTTCTGCATGCGTTTACCGTGTGCTCAACGTTCGTTCACCATCTGCTCACCAAATTGCGTTCACTGTGCGCTAACTGTTCAAGGGGTAAAAACAAGCGTCTCATGGACTGTAGTTCAAATACGTTTGTGTGCCAGATCTGATGTTTTATTAATTTTGCTAGTTATACCTTGTATGTATAAGAAGAGAAATGGGGCCAAGTTACCCTCTCGATCTGCCAATGTCTATGATAAGTGTTTTTGAAAAGGGTTATAAATGAATTCTACATATCTAAAAAAAAATAAAAAAGAACAATGTAGTTGATAATACTACTTTAAAAAGAATTTTCCGTAATCAGTTTTCCGTAATTGATTTCGTGCAAAGTACTTAACACTGAGCCATTTATCAGAATTCTGTCAAAGCTATTCAAGTGCTTTACAAACAAATTGATTATACCACCAACTAAGATTTTAAAGAAATCCGAACAGACCCTCGATGTAAACCACGTAAACAGAGTAAGGTATTGTAAAAAAAACTCCTGCATTTTATTGTTTTTCATGGGGAGTTCTTTCCTTTATATATTAGATGCATTTGGACATATTTTTCTTGAATTAACATCCTATAACTATCCTAGATATGTTCGTATGTTCCATGGGATTGTATAGGTCATCGATACAGACTATTGACAAAGAAGTTGATGTCAAAGTAGTTTCAAAAGTCTTTATTAAAGTCAGCAACTTACAAATTATGAGCATCTTAACTATGTGATTTAACAATGCAACCTCTCAAATGATGTCTTACCTGTTTTATACTAGCTTATTATTTACAGTGCAAGGAGAGGATAAATGTATGAAAACATTTTAATTAATCAGTAAATTTTTTTTTGATAATATTAATACAAATAGGTGAAGGTAACATCGTCTATACAAAAAGGCGAAGTTAACATCTTGTCAAACGTTATCATAATCCAAAAAAAAAATATACAAAATCGAGTGTAGGGCAACACGGACCTCCGACAAAAGCGAAGGTAGGATCAGGTGCCATGGAGGAGTAAGCATCCTCTGCTTATTGGTCACACCCGCCGTGAGCCCTTAGGCCTCAAACTACCCCGAAATGAGTGATAGAATTCACCCCGGAAAGGCCATTTTTTAATTTCAAATTGTGTGCCATGGCAACGAAATTTCGCAAATAATTGACATGCTTCTAAAAAGTAGACACATGAAGATTTTAAGGGTGGCATATAGACATCTGCTGGCTTACTGGAAAAGGCTGAGATACACCCAAGCACTTGTCAACCTGAGGGTCAAATTTCAACGAAAACGATGAAAAATGACCCATTTTTAACCCACCCTGATTGAAATAAAAAAAAATCACAGTATACTCGACAGGTATCAAGTTCTTGCAAATCCTACGTTTCCAACAAGCCAAAATAGGTTCCTTATTTCTATCTCAAGATATTTTGCAACAAGTGTGTGGCATGCTGTTTTCAACTTATGATTCAAGTGGAAGTAGAAATTCTCGCCACGCAGTGGATCCTCTCTACTTTCTCAGCGACAGTTTCGAATCCGGTAAAAAGCACTTATCAATGCAGATGTGGCCACCTTCATATAATACTACCAAAATAAAAATATTTGAAATATTTTAATTCATTTGAATACTCTCTTAATATATTTATATGTTAACCTGGTAACTTTACTTTCGTATTGGCACAAGGGAGGGTTAAATTGCGACCTTAGTTCGCACAATAGAAAGTGAAACGTGATTACCTCGGTAATCAAATCTAGTAGGAAAATGACAGTCAACAAAGGTATGAAACAAATCAGTCACATATGACTTATTTGTAAATCGCAAACAAGGTCATTTATACATAAATATTATCATAAAAAACCCAAGCATGCTCTTAATATCTACTTCAAAGTATTGTGTGGGCAATCAGAGTGTTTTTCTAACAAATATGTGTCATGTTTTCCCAAGACTAAGAATTCGTATTTTCGGGTGCCGTTTTTGTTTAAAAAGGCATATATTCTATAATCTGAAAAAGCCTAGATTCTCTATATTATTGTTTAGAATTGATCGATATTTCAAAACCTTTATTACATGCATCTGCCAGTAATGTTTGTGAATTTCATTGGTTAGTTTGCAGTGCAATAAATGATAGATAAGTATAGCATCCAATAAATAGATAATATTTAGTTTAGTGAGTTGGGATATTGAAAATATAAAATGGCGAAGTAAACAATGTGTTAATCGTAATCATAGTCCCAAAATCATACATAGAAAATCGAGTGTAGGGCACCACGGACCCTCCGACAAAAGCATAGGCAGGATCAGGTGTCATGGAGGAGTAAGCATCCTCTGCTGACGGGTCATATTCGCCGTGAGACCGTAGTCGAAACATAGTAAACGGGGTTACCCGTCGTCAAAGCTGGTACGAAAATGACAATCTAACAAAGGGTATGAAACATATCAATCAATATACATGTATGACTTAGTGATAATTTGTAATCGCAAACAAGGTCATTATAGCGACCGTAGAATTTGCGAAATGATGACTTTAAACGAGATTCGTTATAACCCTGCAACATCAACTTTTTGGTTAGTAGTTGGCCTCGTAAAACTGATTACACAAGAACTTACTAATTGAAACTTTCAAGTGAAAAATACTTCTGAAATACTTCTGAAATTGATAATTCATTTAAGAGAAAGGTTTAATGCTTTAAAATTGAACAATGCAAAATTCTTGTATTTGCAGATCAACTCATCACACCCCCATTTTACATCATCAGAGAAAACTCAGGTGACCTATTTTAATTGGCCTTCGTCCGTCATCATTTGTTGTTCATCGCGTAATTACAATCGAATGATTATAGCCTCTTGAGAAGTACCGTTCATTTTTTTTTTATCAATTTTGGCATCCAAAGATAACGAACAGTGATCAATCTCGTAAGTCAGGATCAGGTGCCTAGGACGAGTAAGTATCCCCTGTTGACCAGTCACACCCGCTGTTAGCCCATAGTCGTGATAAGGTAAACGGAAAAATCCGTAGTCAAATCAGTGTGTAAAAACGACTTAGCAATGGCTATGAAACACATCAGACAGCATTTGACTCAATGTTAAATCATACTGGTAAACTAAATTGTTATAACGACCATATAATTTACAAAATGTTGCTTTTAAACCTGACTGTTGAAACCCCTGCAACAACTTGTCTGGAAATAGCCTGCCTCGATTCAAAAGCTGACCATACGCAGAACAAGATCTTGCGTATCGAATAAGTTGAGAGACTACACCATGTGTAGGTGATGATGGAATCTTGCTATATAAATATGGGAAGATGACGATGAAATCGTCCCGTTTGTCATTAAGTTGAGTAGCTAGGTTGCCGTTAATGCCAATGTTCAATAAAATATCGAAGTATGAAACAGACATGGAATACCCTGTGGTGCTCTTTATTTCTAGTTCGTTGGGATATACTGAATAGACATATGAGTTAGAATCATTATTATTGACAGATAGAACGTCGTCAATATATCGGAATATCAAATTAAAGGCCACCGCCAGAGATTTCTTCTTTTCATGTAGAAGCTTTTAAATGAAGTATGTTTCATAAGAAGCATCTTTAGGGCAAAAGTTACTTAAATTGTTAATTGCAGGGTGCTTGTACCCCTGTGACTTTTAGGGCGCGGAAAAAAACATGTCATCTACAACACATGTATAAGAAAGAAAAAATACAAAGGGACGTAGAACAGGAAGGCCTCTACGAAAATTATAAATTATATGATACCCAGGGTAAAAGTTGTAATTCCAGGACTTGGTAAACCTTTTTAGATATCATGTGTGTGTAATGGTCAAAATTTAAAAGTGTTAAAAATTGAAACAATTTTTTACTTCTTAATTACTATCATTCAAATACTTTTCATATTTGGCATGTATCATATTTGAAACAAGGATACGACAAAAATCGTAAATTCAAAGGCTCATGCACCCCTGGGGCTGTAAGGAAGGGGCAAAATTTCCCCAAAATACCCATTTTTAATACTCTATATGTGTAAGAAAAATTAAATACATGTATTTAGTGATTGAGCACAAGGAATCCTCAACCAACATTGTAAATTTGATAATCCCTGGATGAGCGGTTCTAAACCCAGGGTGGGGACAAACTTGGTACATGCAATGTATATGTGAAACATCTAACTGATATATCCTTTAATGTTGTTTATACTTATTTGAACCTAGATAATTATTTAGGAAGGACCATGTATCCGTTTATGAGAAAAACATATCATCTTTGCATTTACATCCTAAAGTGCTAGGTTTTAGTGTCAGGGTGGGACCAAAATTGTTGCATCGATGATAGTCATTTGAAAACTTACTTAAAGTATAATGATAGAGTATAGATATTTAAGAAATGCAGAAAAGGATATACAAACATTTTGAAGTATACGACCCCAAGGTTTTGACTTGTTAGAACGGCTCCAAATTAGTCATATAGTGTTAATGTTATATATTTTAAGAAGATGTCTTATTTTATACTTTCGATGAATATTAGAATTTAGCTTAGATATAACGGAGAGTGAACTATTTTTTCATTTGTCACATTTATTTATTTATTTATTTTAGATAAAACATCTTTTTAATAATATATGATAAATGTCTTATTGTTAAGACTTCAAAAGACTCAGGCATTGTGCAAAATTTTATATCATACAAATCAAGATTTTTTTTGTCATTAGATGTAGATTTATAGCCCGTCGGACTAGTAACTCTTTAACTAGTAACCCAGGTGACCGATAAGATCTGTTGTTTTGCCTCGGACAAAAATATAGACGGCAACATGGCGACCATTACGTAAAGGCAAAGAAAATGAACAGTGATCAATCTCGTAAGTCCTAAATGAAATACAAAAACAAGAGTTGAGCAAATGCGGACTCCTGGACACATCAGAGGTGGGATGAGGTGCCTAGCAGGAGTAAGCATCCCCTGTCGACCGGTCACATCCGCCGTGAACCCATTGTTTTGAGCAGCTGAACGGAGCAATCCGTTGTCAAATCAGTATGTGAAAAACGGCTTAACAATGGCTATGAAACATCAGTTGACTCAATAGTAGCTAATACTGGTAAACTAAATCATTATAACGTATTTTTTTAGTATTGACACTAACTTTTCATCAGACTTTGCCATCTATACTTGGTCCTTGACAAAATGAAATACCTATCAGATTTGTTACTGACTGTCTAAGAAAATATGTCGGTTTTTTCAAGTACGCAGAATAATCGACTTTGCTTCGCCCTCTATGTTCTTGAACAATCCAATATCTTTTTGTGGAGTGTCAGTAACAAAACAAAAAGTAATATTGACCTCTTGTTTGCAAATTCAGTGGTTATCTTATTGAACAATCTTAATTTTTCATATTTTGACAATTTGTTAAAATGGTAATCGTACTTCAGAAGGTGTTTTAACTTTTGATATATAAACAAGAATTTTACCGAAATGCTGAGAACAGAAATGTGTCTGCACAACTTCACGAAATAGAAGTAATGCAAAGAAAATATTTTAGTCGAGGCTAATCACAAGTAAATGTATTGCACGTGCATTGTGCACAGTTTAGCCTGCTATTCTATCAGGAAGTTAATTTTGACCAAGGCTTTACATCGATCGATCGGGTAAGTATGAAATGTGCATAGCCTGTTGACTTTTGATAACGAATTAAACTAAGATTTTGAAGTCTAGCCACACTATTGTCTGACTGCGCTAAAAAAAGATAAGTACTTAACGATTGTTTTTACCTCGTTCTGTTATCTCCGAATTGGATCTTTTTACTAGCCTTTATTTTTTTCATTTTAAACAAAACTTTTCCCGGAAAATCACTTTCATAGTTAACACACACAGATACAATTTTAAAAGTTTTACACTTCTGTAAACCCTAACAACCCATATATTTGATGGTTGTGCCCATATACATTAATTGCATGATAGTGAGGGAGCTATGGAAATTTATTCACCCAAGAAAAATCATATTACCCGAGGGCAATGCCCAATCGAGGGGAGTATTATTTTTCTTGGATGAATAAATCTCCATATCTCCGGAACGTTCATGCAATAAATGGTTTATTATACCAAATCAAGTAAATGGCATACAATCTAAATGAATAAAACATTGCCATGTCTGTTGTCGTGTGCGTCATTCGGAACACTCGGGTTTGGTCGTTTAACTAGAAACTAAAGTGACACAAGGGATATCCGAAGGGGTGGAGCACGACGTTTCGTTGAGGGGCAACCACGACGGTCACATGACCATCTCGGCCAATCATATTCTGTTTTACGGGTGATTTTTTATATGAGGTATAATAATGTATCTCGTTATCTATGGCTCACATTTGGCGTGGCACAGGTATAGAGATTAGGATTGGGACTCTTGGTTACAAAGTGAACACTTTAAAACAAGGTTACTTCAGCGAATAGGTAATGACAGTGTATTTTATCATTCATTTCGCAATATGCATTATACTGTTGGAATAGTTAAGCCTTTCAATAGAGGCATGCCTAAGCGCTAATGAAAAGGTAAATAGTAAAATATTTTCATAGGTAGAGTGTATACAATTTCTAGAAAATTATTGTTGTAATAGTTAGTGTATGCTTGTTTGTAGGCCCCCTTCATAGCTGAATTTTAATCCTTAATAAAAGTTGATGAAATTACTATATTCATAATGTCTTATCTTTATAAGATTTTGAAAAAGAAAATAGTCTGGGCTTGGTAACAGAAAAGCGTGTAATAACGTGATTTTGACATATTTAGTGGATATTTTTAACACTTACGATTTCTTGATCAAGATCGATATTCACAAACCGTCAATATATCAAATGTTAACATCTGTATGCAAAATATTTATCTTGTTCAAAACTTCGCAGATATCTCACCGCCGAAAAAAAACTTTCGAAAAACACGCATTTTCATCCATAACTTTTGCATTGATCTCATACCTTCGTATAGTTGTATGCAGTACACTGGATATTATGATGAATGCATGGTGATCAATGTTGCGTTGGATATATCAGGGACGTAGCTAGCTATAAATGATATGTTGGATTGGTCGAGAACCGACCCAGCCAACCTCGAAGATGTGGCCTTGCGGCAGGGGGTCTGGGGGCCCAGAAGCTCTGGGGGTAAATCGTGCAAAATCTTGCATTCTCGTCATTTCCTGGGACCTAAAAACTACAAACTGCTTTAATAAGCATTTTTATAAAGATTTTTTTTATTATCATACGAAGGACAGTAAGATTGACGAAAAGTGTTATTACTTTAATAGTGTGTTACCAAAAGACTTCAGGGTCCTAAGAAGAAGGGTACCTCTAAGTACAAATGAAGTGTTTGAGCGTGATTAATAAGAAATGCACTTAATTTTGTAATTTTATTAAATACTACTTGGTTTCTTAGAACTGTCAAAAATCTGCTCTCCGTGACTTGAGAAACGTACAGTCCGCAGTAGCAAAGAAAACTGTCTATTATTTTCCATACAGATGCGACCACTTTTAACCTCTCGCCCAACCAGTAATGGAACTGCTCTAAGAGCAACTTAGAGCAAATAAAGCGGCCATAAGCAGTCATAGAGCTATGTTAACGTCGAGCGGTCATATATTAGAACAGCTCTAGAGCTGTTCTTTTCTAGAACAGTCCTGGTCAAGAATTAGAACAGCTCTGCATATATATGATTAATCGCTTTGGAAACAGTCAGTTCATTTTAAAATCCGCAGTCAGTGTCAGTGAAAATGCTGCCTGTTAAATTTAATAGACTGCCAGTTTACATAAGACAGAGAATTGTTAATTTGTTAACTTTGAGGGAAATGATGATCAATATTCCGAAATATGATTTAAAAAGTAAGTTTGGTGCGAATGGCATAATTATCGTTCAATATTCGTGTATATGCACTGTTTTAATAGCAAAGAATTTAAAGAAATTTACTGATGGGACGTTCAATCTGTAATAGACCTCCATTTCAATTTCTGTTTTGCGGGTTATTTTTATTTTTTATAAACAAACCAGAAACTGCGTGATTCTAGTATTCGAAAGCAGACGGGGAACAGTTCTATAGGCCAGAAATATATTTACCATGCAAGGATTCTAATCTAGAACAGCTCTTTTCTGAGCAGTCAAGATTCTGACCTAGAACAGTCAGGATTCTATTCCAGAGCACTC